>JZKD02S0184710.1:305559-339671 GCA_000966675.3 Picea glauca
GGGGGGGGGAGAGGCTCCTGTGCAGCGGTTCAGGGGCAGCACCCCCGAGAAAAAAAATTCCTCGAGAAACATGTCACATTTTTGCCTCATTTTTTGTGTCACCTGAATTTTCGTGTCCATTGTTGGGAGGTTTTTCAGCACATGGTTTTTGTCGATGGTTTTCTATTTCCAGTTAAGGAATTAGGGTTGTTGACTAATACAAGTCATTGGGTTAGGGTTTTGGATGTCGTTGGCTCCTATATGTATATTGTATTGTAAACAATGTATCACTATGAATGAATATGGAATATGTTGGTTTTCCTGGTTTGGGTTTCCAGGGGAAAAATCTCTATGTAATTTGTGTATTTTCCATTGTATATTTTATGTTATTTTATTCAAAACATATTTTTAGTAAAATATTGTACAAGGTTAAAATCTACATGGAAATCTTTTCGTACAGGTATACTCATGGGACAAAGTATGTTGGTGATTATGGCCCAAACTAAATGAGTGTGCAGAGACGATGTCACGACACTAAGTTAGGTTGAAGTAGCCTGAAATGAGTTTATTGAAAAATTATAAAGAAATTTCAAGATGTTTATATCTTTGTAATATAGTGGGTAAGTATGCTCTGAAGTTATGTGATGTCAATTTGTATTGCAAACTTTCTATGAAGGCAAAAAATTGTTTCTAAATTCTTATAACCCCTTGGTATGAAGTTTCTCATTATGTATAAGGGGAAGATAGGAAATGGTTTCTAAATTTACCTAACCACTCCATAATCTTTTTGGGATAGTTTATTGATAAATTTATAAAGAAATTTCAAGTTGTTTAGATCAATGTAACATAGAAACCCCCCAATGGATCATATTTATGGATCAGACTCATTATTCTCTTCTTGAATTAAGATTAGCATCCATGATATATCTATGCATTCAGAAATATAACAAATATATAATACTGACAAAAAAAATGACTAACCTGAGAAGGGAAAGACATGGATTTCACCTATGCTACTAAAGAAGCCCTTGCCCACCTCTTCAAAATCCTCCAAGTTCTTTCCACTGCAGTTTTCGTCTCCATTTCTACTACTAGTGGTACATGTATTATAGTGTAACCCAAAACAAAAATTCAACGGTCTCCACATAATAAAATCCCTTAATCAAGTTATCACGCCCCTTACCACCAATTAATTGTTAATTAGCAGGATGAACTCCATTAATGAATGGAGAAGTCAATAAGTGAATTGTGCATTTAATGTAAACCGATCATAGAGATAAAATCAAGCCATTAACTCAGTTTTCATGCACCCTCCTTCCCTTAACCCAACTTTCACGCACCCTCTTGCCAATTAAATGAGTAGGATGAACTCCATTATCAGTCAATGGAGAACTCTTACAGGGATATACTCCATTAACAGATGGACAACTCGGTCAGGGCATAATTCCCATGGGTTATCGGCCATGGAATAACACCCATGGGATAAATTTTAGGGGTGATCCCATGGGATAATTTTCCATTCTTTTCCAAATAAACAACTCGTAATTCTAAAAATTATTTCCATAAAATTATTTTACCTTAAAAATGGCCAAAATTATAAACAAATTATATAAAATCCTTAGAAATTTGAATAATTTTACAAAAATAGTGCCAAAAATTCTATAGTTGGCATATTAAGGACTAGTAAGATTCATCAAGGTTTCTACATTTTAAAATAAATACCCATCCTTTCTCTGCCATGTCAGTACATACCGACTTCATTACATGTGGTTTGAAAATTCTAATATGCAATTTACTTACCAAGTGCATACCCTATCAGAATGTTATTTTATTTACACGTAGTGGTGTGAAAAATATCCCATATTATAATTATAAGCCATGTCATCATTACCATACACTATAATAATTTTATTTTAAATTATAAATAAATTCGATTGGTTCATTTCTTGATATGGATTAATGAACAACCCATTTTCACACATATCTTATGAATAATTTTTACTATGAATAATCCCCCCAAATTAAATCTCTCAATGCATGCAGTGTAATATAAAGTCTAATACATTAACTATATGGAGTAGTTTCCCATGGTTGGATCTAGTTCAAAGTAATTAGTTAATTATCCCAAGGGAATTTTCAAGATGATTATATATTTGATATATAATCCTACAATATATAATTATATTAATTATCTCGCAGCTATAGGACACCGTCATGATCATAGATAATTTAATTTGGTGTCAATTTCTAAGTTGTGACAAATGAGGGAGTCTACAATTTACTAAATTCTAACACTACAGATGGATTCATAGACCCCTTATTTACTAGATTATAACACTGCAGATGGATTCAAAGACCCCCTAGTCTCTGAAACCATCCACAGTGTTAGAATTTAGTAAATTGTACAAATTCATTGTCAAAATTGCAGTTCTCCATTGTCAGAGTGACACAACTAAAAATGACCAAATAAATGACCAATTGTTATGTGGTCATTTTTAGTCTAGTTATATCTCATGACTTTATTTGGTCATTTATCTTGGTAGTTTTTAGTTTAATTCTTATCCTATGACCAAAGTGGTCATATATCTTAGTCTTTTTTAGTTAGCTCACATAAAATTTATCAATTTTGGTCATTTATCCCTTGAAAAAACTGTGGTGACCAAATTGTTTTGGTCTCCTGGTCACTTATCTCTCATTTTGTACTAGTGACCTATCGTATATAATGAGGAAACCAATCCTTTCAGGCACCAACTTGTCACGGAAAATGAGGACACCAATTTTCTCAAGAACCAACCTAATGCAGGTAATGATGACACCAATCCTCTCAGGCACCAACCTGTTACAAATGATGAGGACAATAATCCTTAGTGAGATTCAACTCACCCTAGCACCACCCTGGCACCCTGTATTCAGTTTTAAAAAATATATATTACAGAACTAGACCTTTCTCTTCAATTAAAAAACAATCAAATATATCTCCAGTTCAATTTCGTTGAATAGTTACATGACCGTTTTCTTCACTTATCATCCGCGATACACTCGAATAGAGAACATCCTGATTTATAATGTTTTTTCTTGAGTTCATCTTCATGTATTTGGATGCGTAACAGTTATACTGTGGACACATCTTGACCAGATCAAAGTCCTATTAGTTACACTTTTGTCTAAATAAAGTATGTGGACGCATGATGGTTATATTGTGGACATATATTGACTAGATCAAGGTTCAATTAGTTATATGTGGACATACTTCTATCTAAATTAAGAAAATTTATTATCCAATTACAGTTGGACATTCTTTGACTAAATCAAATGGACCAAATCTTCCTACGAAAGAGCTCCAACTCATCTCCAACAATAGAACCTAGTATTATCAGAGCATCTCCTCAAGAATGATGCAACAATTCACATTCTAGTCTACAAAGTACCTATTGCACACATAGAATAAGATCCCAAGACTCAAGTCATAAGTATTCATCCTGCTGCACTTTCCTTCCAAAGTGCTCACACTATCGCCCCACCAGACTATTAGCGCTCCCTAGTGATTCGCTCACTTGACTGCCAAAATTCCACTCATTCCATTGCATGAGCTTCATCTTGTCAGACTCTGCTATGCCATTTGTCGCATTGGCTCAAGGCACCATACATATTTTCTTCTATGCAACTTCCACACATTCTGTCACAATCTATTCCATCGCATCGAAATCATCTCGTCACACTCCCCTGTAGATGGATTTTTCTCATCACACTCCACTGCATATTTTCGTATGTTCTATTAACCCTTTCATTTTTGGGTACTTATATTTTCATCCTTTCAGGAATTCCTCTCTCTATGCACCATACTTTGTGTCATACTTTTTGTGCCATTGATCCTTTTCTATGCCATTGATCCTTTCGTCCTTCGATCCTTCTGTGCACTTCTATTTGTTGGTTGTGGAGCCTGATTATATTCTTGATGCATAGGTCTATATTCCTGAATATTTTAAACCCCAGAATAATCTAAACTCATCCACGTGGGGGACTACAGGGGGGGTTTGGGGGCGAATCCCCTGAACGAAAAATTACCTTGTAAATGTATATTGTAATTTCATTGTAAATATGGACCGTTCATTATAAGGTTGTAGATCTGACGGTAGAAATTATGTTAGGGTTTTTTTCCCTAGAAGAAAACCCTCTTTTGTGAGGGAAATGTACTGCAACTTTGTATCATTGTGAATATTGTATTCTGAGAGAGGAGACTATGAGATAAAGAAGAGGAAGTTACAATGGGTGTGTTGTAGGTTGTATCCATTAATTTCTTGGATAATAATAAAGGAAGGAACTGACAATTTCTCTGGTGGACGTAGCCCACACTCGGTGAACCACGTATATATGTTTCTCTATTGTATTGTGTATCTTCTATGTTTTATTTCTGCATTTGTTTTATTTTATTGCTCCACAGTCTTATTTTTCTAACAAATGGTATCAAAGTGAAAGGTAACTCGCAGGAAAAGAGGGTTCCTAGTTTTAGTGGGAGCAATGGAGGAAGATGGAAAGTTTAGGGTCGAGAAATTTAACAGCCAAAACTACTAGTTATGGAAGATGCAGATGGAAGATTATTTATATCAAAAGGATTTATTCCTACCATTGGGCAGAATAGCAAAGAAGCCAACGATTATGAAGGACAAAGAATGAGAGATTATTGACAGAAAGGCTCTAGGAATGATACGGCTAAGCCTGGCAACATCGGTGGATTTCAATATTTTGAAAGAAAAGAAAATGAAGGATTTGATGGATGTGTTGGCTAAATTGTATGAAAAACCCTCGACATACAATAAGGTATTTCTAATGAAGATATTATTTAATATGAATATGTCAGAAGGTGGGTCTGTTGCAGATCATTTAAATGAATTTAATACGGTTACTAATCAACTAAGTTCTGTAAAAGTGGACTTTGATGATGAGGTCAGGGCTCTTCTAATATTGTGCTCATTGCCAGAAAGATGGAACGGCTTGGTCATGGCTATAAGTAACTCCGTCTCTAGTTCAAATACTTTAAAATTTGATGATGTTGTTAGTGTTATCCTTAGTGAGGAAATGCGGCGAAAAATCACATGCGAGACATCAGGTAATGCATTGAACATGGAGAACAGGGGAAGACAAAATGATAGAGGAAAGGGCTCAGGGAACCATGGGAATTCTAGGAAGGGAAGATCCAAATATAGACTTGGAAAGATAGAGTGTTGGAACTGTAGGAAGAAAGGAAATCTGAAGAAAGACTGCAGAACTCCAAATAAACAAAGAGATGGACAACAAGAGAAAAATCAAGAAGCAAATTTAAAAGGTGATGTGTTACAAGATGATTTGATACTTTCTGTAGATAATATTTCTGAGTCTTGGGTGGTAGATTCAGGGGCTTCATTTCATGCCATGCCCCATAGGAAACATTTTCTAGATTATGTTCAAGGTGATTTTGGATAGGTTCATTTGGGTGATGATGCACCATGAAAAATTGTTGGAATGGGAAAGGTAAAAATAAAGAAGAGTAATGGAAACCAATGATTGTTGAAAGAGGTAAGACATGGTCTAGATATAAGGAAAAGTATAATTTCAACAGGGCAGTTGGAAAGTGAAGGTTGTATATCCATATTTACAGATAAGGTGTGGAAGGTCACCAAAGGATCATTGGTGATAGCAAAAGGAAAGAAGGTAGGTACATTGTATTTATAAACTGGTAATATTGACTCTTCTATCTCTTTAGCTTCTACAGGAGTGGATAAAAAATTGTGGAATCATAGGCTTGGACACATGAGTGAGAAGGGGATGAAAGTACTTCACAAAATACATTTGTTTCCAGATCTTAAACAAATTGATTTGGACTTCTGTGAGCATTGTGTTTATATAAAAAAAAAGAGAGTTAGATTTCTCTGAGTCGAAAAAGAAAAGAAGAGTGAAAGGTTAGAGATTGTGCATACAGATGTATGGGGACCAGATCAAGTATCATATCTTGGTGTATCTCATTATTATGTTACATTTATTGATGATGCAACTAGAAAAACTTGGGTTTATTGCATTCGACAAACATTTGATATTTTTTATACTTTTAAGAAATGGAAAGCTTTGGTTGAGAATGAGACAGGAAAAAGGTTGAAGTGTCTCCGATCAAATAATGGAGGTGAATATTGCAGCAAGGAGTTTGGTGATTATTGTTCATACCATGGGATTCATAGAGAGAAGACAATTCCAAGAACACCACAATAAAATTGTGTGTTAGAAAGGATGGACATGACAATCATGGAGCATGCAAGGAGTATGAGATTTCATGTTGGTTTTCCCTTACAGTTCTGGGAAGATGTTGTAGATATTTTTGTTTAATTAATAAATAGAGGACCTTCAATATATTTGGATGGTATAATTCCAGAGGAGGCATGAACAGGTAAAAAGGTAAACTATTCTTTTTTGAAGACTTTCAGATGTGAAGCATTTGTCCATATTGATAAAGAAAATAGAACAAATCTTGAGGAAAAATCCAAGAAGTGCACCTTTATTGGATACGGTGTAAATGGTTTTGGTTATCACTTATGGTATTATGAAAAGAAAAAAATCATTAGGAGTAGAGATGTTATATTTAATGAAAAGGTCATGTACAAAGATCAGTTGCAGGGAAAGAAAAAGGAAAAAGAAAAACCAGAATACACAGTGCTTGATGAGATCACTGAAAAATAAATTACAAAGGAACCAGAAAATCAAAATGTACAACAACAAGAGAAACATGTACCTCAAACTCCTGAAAGTGTTGTTAGAATATCTACTAAGTTAAGTAGACCCCTTGAACGATACTTTCCTTCATTGTATTATTTATTGTTGATTGATTCTGGTGAACCATAATGTTATGAAGAGGCAATGCAAGTAGACACCAAAAAGAAGTGGGAGCAAGGGATGAAAGAGGAAATGGATTCCTTGGTAAATAACCAGACTTGGGACTTGGTTCAGTTGCCTGTAGGAAAAAGAGCATTTCAGAATAAATGGGTTTACAAGTTGAAGGAAGAAGATGGAGGAAAATGGTGGTACAAGGCTAGACTTTTTGTGAAGTGGTTTGCACAAA
Organism: Picea glauca; assembly: GCA_000966675.3. Taxonomy (NCBI): domain Eukaryota; kingdom Viridiplantae; phylum Streptophyta; class Pinopsida; order Pinales; family Pinaceae; genus Picea; species Picea glauca. Next base: position 312,623 of record JZKD02S0184710.1, read on the forward strand.
AGAAAGGTATGGATTTTGATGAAATATTTTTTCCTGTTGTTAAAATGACTTCATTTAGGACTATTTTGAGTCTTGTGGTAGTATAATATTTGCATCTTGAATAGTTAGATGTAAAAACAACTTTTCTCCATGGGGATTTGGAGGAAGAGATTTATATGCAGCAGTCGTAGGGGTATGAGGTCAAAGGGAAGGATAATTTGGTATGCAGGTTGAAGAAGAGCTTGTATGGCCTAAAGCAATCTCTAAGGTAGTGGTATTTGAAGTTTTATAGGTTTATGATAGAACAAGGTTATAGTAGATGTCATTATGATCACTGTGTTTATTTTAAAAAGATAGAAAATGGAAGCTATATTATCTTGCTATTGTATGTAGATGACATTATTGGTGCAAGGTCTAATATGCAGGATATAAATGTGCTCAAGAAGAAATTAGCTAATTAATTTTCAATGAAATATTTAGGTGTTGCAAAGAAAATCCTTGGTATGAGAATATCAGGAGACGGGGAAAATCGCAAATTGACATTGTCTCAGGGTGAGTACATAGAGAAGGTGTTGGAGAGGTTTAGAATGCAGAATGCAAAACCAGTTAGTACACCTTTGGCCAACCATTTCAAATTAACTAAGGAAATGTGTCCTAAGACACAAGAGGAGATAGAATACATGTCTAGGGTTCCTTATTCATCAACAGTTGGCAACTTGATGTATGTGATGGTTTGCACAAGACTAGATATTTCACAAGTAGTGAGAGTTGTGAGAAGGTATATGAACAATCCAGGTAAAGAAAATTGGGAGGAAATAAAGTGGTTTCTCAATTATTTGAGAGGTATAACTCATGCATTATGTCTTGGAGGTTCAGACACTTTTCTACAAGGATATGTTGATTCAGATATGTCAGGTGACAAATATAGCAGGAGGAGCACCACAGGGTATGTTTTTAATATAGGTGGAACAACAGTAAGTTGGATTTTGAAACTACAAAAGTTTTTTGCACTTTCAACAATAGAAGCAGAGTATGTTACTGCTACATAGGCTAATAAAGAAATGATTTGGTTATAGAGGTTTATGGAGGAATTGGGAAATAAGCAGAAGAATAGTAGGTTGTACTGTGATAGTGAGAGTGTCATTCATCTTGAAAATAACTCATCCTTCCATTCGAATACTAGGCATATATAGCTGAGGTACCATTTCATACAATCTGTCTTGGAAGATGGACATTTGAAGTTGGAAAATATACACACTAGCCAGAATCCTACAGACATGTTAACAAAGGGAGTAACCAGGGAGAAACTGAGTTCTTGCTCATTTTCAGTTAGTCTTCAAGCATGAATATGAAGATGAGAAATTTTCCAGGTCCAAGAAGGTTCATAGTCCAGCATATACAATAGTGGTGGAGTTGTTGAGATCAATCTCCAAGTGGGATATTGTTGGTTGTGGAGCCTAATTATCTTCCTGATTCATAGGTCTTTGTTTTCAGTCATGTTTATACCCCATGAATACTTTAAACCCCAGAAGAATGTACACTCATCCACATGGGGGAGTGCAGGGGGGGTTACCCCCCCTGCAGAGTCTGGGGGCAAGCAGGTGCCTGACGGGGGTTTAGGGGAAAATCCCTCAAAGGAAAAATTGCCTTGTAAATGTATATTGTAATTTCATTGTAAATATGGACTGTTCGTTATAAGGTCATTGATCTAACGGTAGAAGTTGTGTTAGGGTTTTTTTCCCTAGAAGGAAACTCTCTTTTATGAGGGAAATGTATTGCAGCTATGTATCATTGTGAATATTGTATTCTAAGATAGGATACTGTGAGAGAAAGAAGAGGAATTTATAGCGGGTGTGTTGTAGGTTGTATCTCTTCATTTGTTGGATAATAATAAAGGAAGGACCTGGAATTTCTCCGGTGGACGTAGCCCACACTGGGTGAACCACATATATCTGTGTCTCTATTGTATTGTGTGTCTTCTATGTTTTATTTATGAATTTGTTTTATTTTATTGCTCTGTGATCATGTTTTTCTAACACTATTTTCATGCTTTCACAACTTCCTCTATCTGTTGTTTAACTATAATTAACCATATCCATGATCATTTTGACATCAATGACAACATATGTGCAAGAAAATCCTTCTTTGTCATTGATGAAAACTAAAAGAGCCTTATTCTCTATTATGAAAGGTGACTTCCAAAGCAATGGACTTTATTATAATCTGATCCCTTTCAATGTGCACAACTACAAGCTACTCCCCCTTTCAATGTACGCAACTGCAAGTTTCTCTCCCTTTCAATGTGCATAGCTGCCAAATAAATATGTTAAGTTATTCCATTGGAACTACAAGCTACTCCCCCTTTCAATGTGCACAACTGCCAAGTCAATATGATAAATTTCACCTCTTTCAATGTGCATCAACATCATGGTTTTTTTATTCTCCCCCTTTGATAGAAATGAGAAAAAGAGTCTTTGGATATTCTCTCCTCCAGGCCTCTTTACACACACAAAACCATCCTTAAATATAATATCATCTAGAGTCATTGTAAACTTCAACTGTATGCATCTCCACAAAATAAAAATTTTCCCTGATACAACAACCAAAGGGGCACTTTTCGAAGTAGTGAAATGTGTTCTTTATTGAATAAGGGAAGACGAGATTTCCCCCAACTTTTGTCTGATATACTCAAAGGGTTCTCTTGGTAATGTCTTGGTAAAAATATTTGCAATATGATCTTTGGAAGGAACATACACTAATTTGACCACTTGATCTTGAACATGTTCTTTGAGAAAATGATATTTGATTGGTATATGCTTAGTCTTAGAGTGTTGAACATTTTTTTTAGAGAGATCAATAACATTGGTATTGTCATACATCGGGAGCTTGAATATCCTTGAGATTGTTTTTAATCCACAACACTTGAGTACTGTAGGATGTTGCAGCTATATATTCGACTTCAACTATATAGAGAGAAATGGAAGTTTGTTTCTTGTTGAGCTAGGACACTAAACAACTTCCAAGGAAGATGCCTCCAATAGTGATTTTTCTATCATCAATACTTCCTACCTAATATTCGTCTATATAATATCTAATAATGAGGTTTGTTTCTTTTGGATACCACAAGCCCTAATCAACAGTGCCTTGCAAGTATCTAAATATACTTTTAACTGCAAGAACACGAGTTTTCTTAGGATTTGCTTGAAATATTCATACCAAACCCACTTCTTGTATGATTTCATGCCTTGAATATGTGAGATAGAGTAAGCTTCCTATAATATACCTTTACATCATTTGATCTATTTCTAGAGCATCATCATATTTGTTGAGTTTGCAACTGGTAGCCATAGGAGTGCTCAATAGTGAACATTTTTCCATGCCAAAGTTCTTCAAGATTTCCTTAAGATATTTACTTTGAGAAATAAAAATTCCTCTTTTTGATTGATGAATATGTAGACCAATAAATAAGGAGAGTTCCCCCAACATAGACATCTCAAACTCTTGTTGCATTGCAGCTGTAAAATTCTTACTCATTAATTCAATGTTACTACCAAAGATAATATCATCAACATATACTACGATAATTAACAAATCATTACCTTCATCGTTGATGTATAATTTGTTATCATGAGTTCCCATTTTGAATACTTGCTAGTGAAAATACATGTCTATTCTATAATACCAAGCTCTTGGAGCATGTTTAATCCCATACAAGGATTTCTTTAATATGAAAACATAATCCTTTTTGTTAGTTAGCTGAAAACCCTCAGGTTGCTCCACATAAAATTCTTCCTCTAGGTATCCATCTAAAAAGGTTGACTTAACATCCATCTGATAAACTTTGAACTTTTTGCACCATGCAAATACCAAAAACATTCATATTGCTTCAATTCTTGCAAAAGGGGAAACTGTTTCTTCAAATTCTATGCTTTCTACTTGATAATACCCTTTGCATACCATTTTGGACTTGCTCCTAACTATCTGTCCATCTTGATTCAACTTGTTTTTGTATACCCATTTAGTCATTTAGTTCCAACTGCATTCTTGTCATTGGGTCTTGGGACTAGATCCCAAGTCTTGTTTTTCTTTATTTTGTCTAGTTATTCATTCATGGCTTTGACCCAATGGTCATCCTGACTTGCTTGCACACAATTTTGTGGTTCACCCATGAATAACAGGGATGCTTTTAAGGATGGAATTTATTTTTTAAATGTAGAAACCTTGGCGAATCTTACTAATCCTTCATATGCCAACTATAAATGTTTGGCGATATTTTTGTAAAAATATTCAAATTTATAAGGATTTTATATAGTTTTTATAAAAGTTTGGCGATTTTTAAGGTAAAATAATTTTATCATATAGAATTTGGGCGAATCATTTTTAAAATAGCGAATCTCTTTTTTTGAAAAAACATGGAAAATTATCCCATGAGAGAAATTTAGCCCCTAAAATCATCCATGATGGATAGTAGTGAAAAATTTGTAGAACTAGATGTATCTATTAGTTTTCTTCTAGTTTGTACACCTGCTTCCTTGTTTCCAAGAATTTGACTCTCCGGGTGATGTTTTTTAACATACCTTGATGGGGTCTTTGGCTGTGATGTTTCCATTCTCTCCTCTTATTCCAAATCCTCTTGTTCATGTTACTCATCCATTCCATCCTCTTATAACTCATTGTTGATTGATTCATCATATTGATAATTATGGTGTGGATGTCTCACTGGATGAAGTAGTCCCTCATCTACTGTTACATGTATTCTCTCAATTATTTTATGGATCCTTTTGATGTAGCACTTGTATCCTTTACTTCTAGAGGAGTATCCTAACAAGATACCTTCATCATATCTATAATCAAACTTACCTAAGTTGTCTTCATTTCTTTTAATATAGAATTTGCTTCCAAAAGTTTTGAAGTGTTTTATTGATGTTGGCCTGCCATGACATAGATCATAAGGGATTTATTGTTATTTACTTTTATGTCTTCTTTTGATGCAGGATCATCGCCATCAAATCACAAGCAGAAGATAGTTGGGTGCACTAGCACGTATTTCGAAATATTTTGAATTCCAAAGTTGGCGTGTTAATGAAATATCTAAAAGAGATTTTGATTTATGAACATCCTTAATGATCAGAGGCTAATCCATCGCATAAGATCGATGGTGGAATGTATTTTTATTTAATGAGGAGGATTGCAATATAGAAATGGAGATTTTGCCCTTATCTGTCTAACTCAAATATTTATTGTAATAAATGTTAAGTAGTTGAAAGCTTTTATTTAGATAAGATAGCATAGAGTAGTTGGAGGGAAAGGCTCGAAGAGCACCTCTTGTATAAAGTTTTATGTTGTTGTCTAGTATAGGTTGTTGGAACTCTAGTAATCAAGAGCAATCATTGTTGTAGCAGAGAGTTGAGAGCTATTGAGAAGTAGTGTATGAATGTATGCAATTTTTAGTTGAATGAATATAACAGAGGAACATTGTCCCAAATGTATGGTGTTGATGTGTCTATTTGAGTGAGTGAAGGGTAGACTTTCTACTTCATTTTCAAGTCTCTATTATTTCTTTTTCTTGTATCTATGTATGCATTTACATGGTGAGATGTATGAATATGTGATATTTTAAATGAGTTTCGGATGTTTCTCTTCTACGAGCGAATGCAAGGAGTGCATTGATCAAGTCTATTTCGACTCATAAGCTCAGAAGAGATAAAGTGAAATTATGTATGAAAGGAGTGCATAGATATCTGCAAGGATTGTGTGACAGAGTTTTAGAATCATAATCTCAAGAGGAGTAGCATGCATTTAGTCTCATAGAGGAAGTTGGAGAACAATTGCAAAGAGTGTGAAATCATCCACAGAGAAGTTGAGTGTGAAAGAGAACATGTTGCAAGGCATGCATAGGTTGAGATTCTGACTAAGTGTCAAAGAGAGTGTTCTGAGAAAGAAGAGAAGGTTGAGGAAGCTAATCTCAGGAGGGAGAGCGGAGGAAAATCTTCAAGGAGGAGAACCCCTGAAGTTTTCATCAAAACCCGTGAACAAGATTCATTCCAGAGGGAGGTGAATAACTCCAGACTATCATATCTAGAAGAACTACATGGAGTGATGCAGGAGCATCGTTGGCAAGCGCATAGAGGAAAGACCACTCAACACATGAGATTTCTTCCAGAAATTCAACATTCACAATTGCAGCCAATTTTGAAATCCGCCTTAATTCAATGCCATAATTTACCTTTGGAGGCATGCTTAAACTAGTGCTGAATTTTACCCTTTGAGGCACGTTTTGAAAATCTCAAGTGGAGAAGGAGTTTCCACTACGGCTCTGAAGTGCGACTGGACTAAGATAACATAGGAGGAATTTTAGAGTAGGCAAGTTAGTAGAAGCCACAAGCTTCAAAAATCCATTGTAATCAGAATATGTTCTAGTAGCCGTTTTGGCACTTGTGAATAGAACAGAACAAAAATTGATCCAAATGCATGTGTGTGAATGTTATTTGCGATTTCCTGTTATTTATGTTTTCATGAACAAGTGAATGAATCTCCACAGAGGAGAATGGAACCGTGACTGATAGTTTTTACTTTCAATTGTTTCTCTTCATTTGAATCTCTGCAAGGTGTGCATCGAGCCAGAGAGGAACATAAGGAAATCGAGAGGAATTTATTTGTGAGAAATACCATGGATCTAAGTTATTGAAATCCCTCAGATGCAAGGAGTGCGCAGGAAATCGAAGTCTGAACCAGAAAAATCTTAGGAGGAACAACACTTCAGAAAGTGTTATCGCGATCCAGGAACCCATTCCCCAAAAGAAGCGAAGGTCAAGCCTTCGAAGACTTAGAAAATATTTTGAGTCTGAAGCGAGGGAAAGCTCAGGAGGAGGAATGCGAGACCCTGCAAGCCGATGGATCAAGTGGAGTTGCGAGGAGGTTAGTGACGGGGAAGATATCTGACCGTAGATCTGGAGGGCGTTGTGAGCTGTTGATCAAGCACCTCAAGCTTTTGGCATTTTGGAAACTGAGAGTACAAGGGTCAACAGCGTGGGACTCTCAACTGGTGCAACCCCAAAAATATCAGAGCCATCAGATCTTCGAAGGCCTAGAAACGTTGATCTATAGTGAGGGGAGATTTCATGATTTCAGCGACCAAGAAGAGGAGTGGACAACTTCGTAAGACGTGAAGTCATGAAACATGAAACACTAAAATAAGAATAGCTGATGATCTAAGAGAGATCTAATCCATAGATCTTGTGTCATCAAGATTTTTGCATTCGTGACTTGGAGGGGTCAGGTGCCTTGTATCGTAGGTTCCAGTACTGCGAACCGCGATGCACTTTCGTGGTAAATATCATGGTCATGGGTGTGTGGTCACGTGAGTTGGGAAAGGGGAGGGGATAACTTTTGTTAGCCCTCATCATAGTTTTGGGACTTGGAAGAGCCAAGGACTCATTGTATTAGAAAGCCCAGGGTTGTGAAACACGACGCGCCTTTGGGGTCAAGTCTGTGGTCGTGCCCACGGTCACAAGGAGTGGAGAGTGTGATCCTAGTGCTTGGTCGTGTAGGAGAACATAGAGAAGGACCTGTGGATTTGAAGAGGGAGGTTTCAGCTCGAAACTAGAAGAGCCATTTTAGCCCCGAGCCAAAATATCCTGACCAAGAGGTCACGCAGTCCTCAGGAGGGATAGGGGGTCTGCATCAGGTGGTATCAGAGCATAAGTTCTTCATCTGTAGACTTCAGGTGAAATAAAGAGGAAGAGCCAGAGAAATCAGAGTTGTACTGTGTGTGTGACAAGCAGTCAACACAATGCCGCCAAGGAGACGAGAGGAAGATTTAGCCAACCGTGCTATAGAGAGGGAGATGTGAGAAATTCATGCCAGATTGGAAACAATGGAAGCAACGTAGAGAAGAGAACCCGATGCTGGAGACATCGGTGAAGCAGAAAGTGAAGAGGTTGAAGTTGAATAAGTTGCAAGAGAAGACGTTGTAGAGTAACATTTGTTGAAAGCAGTTGCCAGACTGGGAGGCAGAGCTAAGATAGAGGTTCCCATGTATGAGGGAAACCTATATGCTGAAGAAATGTTGGATTGGATAAGATCCATGGAAGACACTTCGATTATGAAGACATTGATGAGGAGAAGAAGGTGAAGTAGGTAGTCACCAGGTTAAAAGGACATGCAGCACTGTGGTGGGATGAACTACAGGCTGAGAGAAGAAGCAAAGAAAAACAGAGGATAAAGAGTTAGGGAAGAATGGTAGCTAAGATGAAGGCTAAGTTCATACCCAAATATTATCAGATAAATTGTTTTAGGAAAATGTAGAACCTGAGACAGAAAGGGATGACAGTTAAGGAGTACACCGAGGAGTTCTACCAAGTGAACATCAGAACTGGAAAATGGGAGAGAGACGAAGAGAAAGTCACCAGATATATAAATGGCTTGAGATATGAGATCCAGGATGAGCACAACATGATTCCAGTCAGAACTGTGGAGGATGCTTATCATTTTGCACTAAAGGTAGAGGAGAAGATGGCCAGAAAACATAACCAACGAGGAAGAGGTAAAGGCTCAGTCCCAAGAAAAAGAAAGAGATTTAACCATGAAAGAGAACATCAGTCTAAGGATGAGGCTGAGAAACCACACAATCACTCAGAACGAGGAGGAATTTCTCGAGAAAGACAAGGTGGTGGAAGAAACTCTTTTAGAGGAAGAGGCAAAGGAGGAGTAAGATGTTATGCCTGTGGAAAGATAGGACACATGTCTTGGGAATGCCCCAAGAAGAAGAAGGAAGGAGGATAAGCTCACATTTCAGAACCCCAGCAAAGAAATTTTGAAGCAGAGGGAGCATAGGATGGAGCATCCCTAATGTTGAGAAAAGTTCTTTTGAAACTGGAGGCAGAAATTGAAAATCCAGTGCAAAGAAACAATTTCTTCAGGACAACTTGCAAGACTAAGGATAAAGTATGCAAGGTGATCATTGACAGTGGGAGTACTGGCAACCTAGTATCCACATATATGGTGGAGAAATTTGAGTTGAAGACAACTGGACATCCAAAATCATACAAAATCTCATGGCTGCAAAAAGGAGACCAGGTAACGATCACTAAACAATGCTTGGTTGAAATTAAAATAGGAGGATATAAAGATAAAATCCTATGTGATGTAATTCTCATGGACGTATGCCATATTCTGTTGGGAAGACCATGGTAGTTTGATAGAAATGTCATTCATGATGGGAGGAAAAACAAATATACATTAGAAAAGAATGGTAGGATGCATATGTTGTTGCCAATAGAGGAGAAGAGAGTAAAGGAGGAAGCCAACACAAGCATACTTCTCATGAGTGGGAAGGAAATCCTGAAATAAGTCAAGGAAGAATAGCAGATGTAGTTCGCTATGGTGAGGAAGCCCAGAATCATCCTTACGAGTACATCAATGGATGATTTTCCTAAAGAAGTTCAGGAGCTGCTGGATAATTTTGTTGATATAGTGGTGGATGATCTGCCAAACTCATTTCCGCCCATCAGGAGTATCAGTCATCATATCAGCTTGATACCAGGAGCAAGTTTGCCAAACAAAGCAACGTACAGATTGACACCTCAAGAGAATGAAGAAGTGAAGGACCAAGTCCAAGAGTTGCTAGACAAAGGTTTGGTCAAAGAGAGCTTGAGTCCATGCGCAGTGTCGACTGTGTTGATCCCAAAGAAATATGGAGGATGGAGAATGTGCATAGACTCGAGAGCCATCAACAAGATCACCATCAGGTACAGATTTCCTTTACCAAGAATGGATGATTTAATGTATTGCTTAAGTGGAGAAAATTTATTTTCTAAGATAGATCTGAAAAGTGGATATCACTAGATTAGAATGAGAGAAGGTGATGAATGGAAAACAACCTTTAAGACAAATGAAGGTCTATACGAGTGGTTGGTTATGCCATTTGGATTAACAAATGCCCTGAGTAATTTTATGAGGTTGATGAATGAAATTATGAAATATTTCATTGGAAAGTTTGTGGTTGTATATCTGGATGATATACTTATCTTTAGCAGGACTAAAGAGGAGAATTTGAGGCACCTAACGCTAGTAATGAGGAGGCTACAACAGAAGAAGTTGCTAATCAATTTGAAGAAGTCCTCTTTTATGAAGATAGAACTCATTTATTTGGGTTTCGTGATCTCTTCGATTGAACTGAAGATGGATCTAGAGAATGTGAAAGTGATTAGAGAATGGTTGTCACCAAGAAGCATGTTTGAGGTAAGGAGCTTCCATGGATTAGCGAGCTTCTATAGGAAGTTCATTATAGACTTCAGTGGGATTTGTGCACCCATGATGGATACAGTAAAGAAGCATCACAAGTATTTTAAATGGACAGAGGAGGCTAAAAGGATCTTCAATATACTAAAGGAGAAGACAACAGAATGACCAATTCTGGTCTTGCCAAATTTCAGAAAGACATTTCAGGTGAGATGTGATGTGAGAAAAATTGCAATAGGAGTAGTTTTGAGTCAGGATAATAGACCTATTTCCTATTTCAACGAGAAGATGAATGAGACTAAGAATAAATAATCCACATATGACAAGGAGTTTTATGCCATAATTCAAGATTTGAAGAAATGGAGGCATAATCTTGTCCCGCAAGAGTTTGTCTTGTATAGCGATAACCAAGCTTTACAATTCATAACCAGACAGAAAAAACTGAATCAGAGGCACGCAAAATGGGTTGAATTTATGAAAAATTTTACTTTTGTCATAAAACATATTGTTGGGAATGCTAACAAGGTTGTTGATGTGTTAAGCAGGAGATGTTTGATCATGCAGGAATTTCAGGTGAAGACCTTAGGGTTTGAACACCTTAAGGACATGTATCATGATGATGTAGATTTCAAGGAGGCATATGAGGCATGTGCTAATCCTGTGTTGAGAGATAGAAGTCAGTGGAAAGAATACATGATTCAGGAAGGACAATTGTTCAGAGGACATCAGTTGTGCATACCAAAATTCTCAATAAGGGATAATCTTATGAAGGAAAAGCACAGTGGAGAATTGGCTAGAAATTTCAGCCATGATAGAACGTTTGCACAGTTGACCAACTCATACTATTGGCCAGGTATGAGAACAGAAGTGATAAATTTTGTGAACAGATGTAGAATATACCAACATGATAAGGGGAAAAGATTGAACACTAGGTTGTATCAACCATTGCCAATACTAGAGAGGCCTTGGGATGCAATAAGCATGCATTTTGTGTTGGGATTGCCAAGAACACAAATAGGATTTGATTCCATATTTGTGGTGGTGGATAGATTTTCAAAGATGGCACATTTCATCCCATGCCAAAAGACCAGTGACACAATTCATGTTGCAAATCTATCTTTTAAAGAAGTTGTAAGACTTCACGGCCTACCCAGGAGCATTGTCTCAGATAGAGACACAAAATTTGTTGGTCACTTTTGGAGGACGTTGTGGAAGGATATGGGGATGAATTTTTCCTTCAGCTCATCTTATCACCCTCAGAAAGATGGGTAGACTAAAGTGGTAAATAGAAGTTTGGGGAGTTTATTAAGGAGTCTAGTTACTGAACATCATAACCAGTGGGATAAGATTCTTCCACAAGAAAAATTTGCATACAACGACTCACCAAACAGGAGAACTGGGAGGAGTCCATTCCAAATAATCTATGGAATGCAACCCAGGGGAGTGTCTAATTTGAGAGACTTGGAACATGGTGATATCAAGAGCGCTGGAGCATAGGATTTTGCTGCGTAGATGGAGCAACTCCATAGCCAGATCAAAGGACAATTGGAGAGTTCTAATCAAAAATAAAAGAACAGAGATGATAAACATCATAGGGAACTTCAATTTGAAGTAGGAGATTAGGTTTTATCACATCTTAGGAAGGAAAGGTTCCCTAGGGTAACATACAACAAGTTGAAGATGAAAAAGATAAAACCTTGTAAGATCTTGAGGAAGTTTGATGCAAATGACTATGAGATCGAGTTGCCAGATGGTGTGGGAATTTCACCCATATTCAATGTTTCAGACATGTATCCATACAAGAAATATGACACAGAAGGGTCAGAAGCTCAAGGAAATATTCAGTGGAAGAAACAAATGCCTGTGGTAGAAAAGCTATAGATGGAGAAAATTGTTGATCAGAGGATTGGCAAGAAGACCAGGAGGAAGACTTATTTTGAGTATCTGGTCAAATGGAAGGGACACCCAATCGAATATTCCAGTTGGGAAAATGAAGCTGCCATCTAGAAGCAGGGAAAATTAGTAGAGGAGCTCATGGACATGAGTCCATGAATTTTTGTCAAGGGGAGTATGATGCAGAAGCATCGTTGACAAGCACACAGAGGTAGGACCACTCAACATGTGAGAGTTCTTCCAAAAATCCAACGTTGACAATTGCAGCTAATTTTGAAATTCACCTTAACTCAGCGCCGGAAATTACCTTTGGAGGCACACTTAAACTAGTGTTGAATTTTACCCTTTGAGGCATGTTTTGAAAATTGCAAGCGGAGCAGGATTTTCCACTACAGCTCTAAACTGCGACTGGACTAAGATAGCATAGGAGGAATTTTAGAGTAGGAAATTTAGTAGAAGCCCCAAGCTTCAAAAATCCATTGTAATCAAAATATGTTCTGGTAGCTATTTCACACTTTTGAATAGAACAAAAGAAAAATTTATCCAAATGCGTGTGTGTGAATGTTATTTGTGATTTCCTGTTATTTTGTTTTCATGAACAAGCGAATGAATCTCCATAGAGAATGGAACTGTGACTGTTAGTTTTCAGTTTCAATTGTTTTTCTTCATTTGAAGCTCTACAAGGTGTGCATTGAGCCAGAGAGGAATGCAAGGAAATCGAGAGGAATTTCTCTGCGATAAATACCATGGATCCGATTTATCGAAATCCCTTAGATGCAAGGAGTGCATGGGAAATCAAAGTCTAAACCAGACAAAGCTCAGGAGGAACAACACATCAGAAAGTGTTATCTAGATCCAAGAACCCATTCCCCAGAAGAAGCGAAGGCCGAGCCTTCGAAGACTTAGAAAATATTATGAGTCTAAAGCAAGGGAAATCTCAGGAGGAGGAACGTGAGACCCCACAAGTCGTTGGATCAAGTGGAGTTACGAGGAGGTTAGTGACGGGGAAGAGATCTGGCCATAGATTTAGAGGGAATTGTGAACCATTGATCAAGTGCCTCAATATTTTGGCATTTTGGCAACTGAGAGTACAAGGGTCAACAACGTGGGACTCTCGACTGGTGGAACCCCGAAAATATCAGTCATCAAATCTTCGAAGGCCTAGAACCGTTGATCTATAGTGAGGGGAGATTTCATGATTTCAATGACCAGGAAGAGGAGTGGACAGATCCATAAGACATGAAGTCACAAAATGTGAAACGCCGAAATAAGCGTAGTCGTCGATCCAAGAGAGATCTGAGCTATAGATATTGCGTCATCGGTATTTCAACATTCGTGACTTGGAGGGGTCAGGTGCCTTGTATCACAGGTTCCGGTACTGCGAACCACAATGCACTTTCATGGTAAAGCTCATGGTCATGGGTGTGTGGTCACATGAGTTGGGAAAGGGGAGGATCTAACATCTGTTATCCCTCATCGGAGTTTTGGGACTTGGAGAATCCAAGGACTCATCATATTGGAAAGTCTAGGGTCTTGAAACGTAGCACGCTTTTTGGGCCAAGTCCAATGGACATGCCCATGGTCACAAGGAGTGGAGAGCATGAGCCTAGCACTTGGTTGCACTAGGGAACACAGAGAAGGACCTGTGGATTTGAAGAGGGAGGTTCCAACATAGAACTAGAAGAGCCATTTCGGCCCCGAACCAAAAGATCCTGACAGGGAGGTTGCGAAGTCCTCGGGAGGGATAGGGGGTCTGCATCATAGAGGTTCGTCGTAAGATGTTTCAGCACTTCATGGTTTAGGAATTATGGAGGTGTTGTAATTTCAAAGTCACAAATTTGCAGAGTCGCGAAGTAATCGCAATTGTTGGTTGTGTAGGATACATGCGTCATAAATCCAGAAGTTCGGAGAAGGGTGCTTCGGGAAGAGATGAAGGTAGGGATTGTGGTAATCCCGAAGTCCAAATTCATGAAGGGTTGGTCCATGGTTATATCTCATGGTTACCTAAGAGGAAGGTTTAGCGTGGAGTCAGTACTCCCAAAATAGAGTGTTGTTGGGAGCGTCAAAGAGCAAAGGCACGGGTAGTTCGACCTTGCGGGTAACACAAAAGGGACCTGTGTGTCTGTCAAGTATTCAAGAATTGTTGAAGGCCCGAAGAGTCAATCCAACTTAGGATTTTGAAGATCCAAGACCGAGAATTCATGTATTCCTTAGGAGGGAAGGGGGATTGTGCCAAGAGTGGTATTAGAGCGGATTCAGAATTGATTTATGTAGAAAGATAAGTAGGCTGATATCGATGAGAGGTTCAGATACATCAACAACAATGTTTCCTAGAAGACATTTTGAGCCGCTTGTAGCCAATAGAGCTATGGAAAGGGAGATGAGAGAATTGCATGAAAGGCTGGATGCCATGGAAACAACACAAAGGAGAGCACCTGATGATGGAGACATCAGCGATGAAAAAATTGAACAAGTAGAGGTTGACGAAGATGTATCCAAGGATACTGTAGAAGAACGCTTGCTGAAAGCAGTTGTTAAGTTGGGAGCCAGAATGAAGATCGACATCCCAATTTACGAAGGTAATTTAGACACTAAGTAATTTCTTAATTGGATACAAGAAATGGATAAGTATTTCGACTATGAAGATGTCGAGGAGGAGAAAAGGTGAGACATATCGTCACTAGGTTGAAAGGACATGCAACATTGTGGTGGGATGAACTACAGGACAACAGGAGGAGCAAGGGGAAAAAAATATTAATAGTTGGGACAGAATGGTAGCCAAGCTAAAGGCAAAATTCATACCCAAATATTACCAGATAAATTTGTTCAAGAGGATGCAGAACCTAAGACAGAAAGGGATGACTGTGAAGGAGTACATAGAGAAATTCTATAGATTGAACATTGGGGCTGGACATAGAGAGAGAGATTAAGAGAAAGTTTCTAGGTACATCAATGGCCTGAGATATGATATCTAGGACGAAATTAGCATGGCAACAGTTAGAATAGTAGAGGATGTGTATCAGATTGCGCTGAAGGCAGAAGAGAAGTTGGCTAGGAAGCAGAGTTGACAAAACATAGGTAGAATCTTAAATAGAGGCAAAGAAGTTTCCCAAGACAAAGAACAGAAGTTCAAAGGTGAGGTGGAGAAACCACATAATCACTGCAAGAGAGGAGGGAGTTCCAGAGGAAGGCAGAGTGGTGGCATAAACTCTTTCCCTAGAGAAAGAGGAAGAGGCAGAGGAGGAGAAGTAAGATGTTATGCATGTGGAAAAATAGGGCACATGTCTTGGGATTGTCCTGAGAGGAAGAAAGAAGGAGGTGAAGCTCACATTTTGGAAGTGCAGAAACAAGATGTTGAGGAAGAAGGTGCAGAGGATGAGATATCTTTGATGATGAAGAAAATTCTCTTGAATCTGGAGCCAGAGATTGAAAGGGCAGTGTAGAGGAATAGTTTGTTCAGGACAACCTACAAAATGAAGGATAGAGTTTGAAAGGTAATAATTGACAGTGGGAGCATTGATAACTTGGTGTCCACAGAGATGGTGGAGAAATTAGAGCTAGAGACAAATGTACATCTGATGCCGTATAAAGTCTCATGGTTGCAGAAAGGTCATCATGTAACAGTAACTAAACAATGCCTTGTTGAATTTAAGATAGGATGATATAGAGATGAAATTCTATGTGATGTGATTCCCATGGATGTATGTAATGTTTTGTTGGGAATACCATGGGAGTATGACAGGAATGTCATTTATGATGGGAGAATAAATACTTACACATTAGAGGAGAATGGTAGGACACACATGTTACTGCCAATTGAATAAAAGAAGGTGAAGGATGAAGCCAACATGAGCATATTTCTCATGAGTGGGAAGGAACTCCTGAATGAAGTAAAGAAGGAATAGGAGATGTAGTTTGTTGTAGTAAGGAAGTCAAGGGTTATCCTTACCAGTACTTAAATGGAATATTTTGCTGAGGAAATTCAGGAACTGTTAGAGAATTTTGCTGACATAGTAGTAGATGGTTTGCTAAGCTCATTACCACCTATTAGAAGTATCAACCATCATATTGATTTGATACTAGGAGAAAACTTGCCAAACAAAGTAGCGTATAGATTGACACCTCAAGAGAATGAGGAGGTGAAAAGACAAGTTCAGGATCTATTAGACAAAGCATTTGTTAGAGAAAGTTTGAGTCCATGTGCAATACCAATTTTATTGAGTCCGAAGAAGGATGAAGGATGTAGAATGTGTACAGACTCAAGAGACATAAACAAGATCACCATCAGATACATATTTCCATTGCCAAGGATGGATGATTTGATGGATTGTTTGAGTGGAGCGAACTATTTTTCAAATATAGATTTGAAAAATGGATATCACCAGATAAGGATGAGAGAAGATGATGAGTGAAAAACAACATTCAAGACAAATGAGGGGTTGTATGAATGGCTTGTTATGCCATTTGGCTTAACAAACGCCCCGAGTAGTTTTATGAGGCTGATGAATGAAGTGTTGAAATATTTCATTGGAAAGTTTGTGATTGTATATCTGGATGATATACTGGTCTTTAGAAAGACTAAAGAGGAGAACTTGAGACATTTAACATTGGTAATGAGGAGGTTGCAACAAGAGAAGTTGTTGATTAACCTGAAAAAGTCCTCTTTTATGACGATAGAATTCATATATTTGGGTTTTGTGATTTCTTCAAATGAATTGAACATGGATCCCGAAAAAGTGAAAGCAATCAGAGAATGGTCATCACCAAGGAATATCTTTGAGGTGAGAAGCTTCCATGGATTAGCAAGCTTTTATCGGAAGTTCATCAGAAACTTTAGTGGGATTAGTGCTCAAATTATGGATACAGTGAAGAAAAGACACAAGTCTTTCAAATGGACGGAAGAGGCTTAGAAGAGCTTCAACATATTGAATGAGAAGATAATAGAACAACTAATTGTGGTATTATCGGATTTCAGAAAGACATTTCAGGTAAGATGTGATGCAAGTGGAGTTGTAATTGGAGCGGTCTTGAGCCAAGATAATAGGCATGTTTCATATTTCAGTGAGAATTTGAACGAAGCTAAAAAGAAGTTGTTAGTGACATTTCTTGTCCTAGGAACAAGAGTATTCGGGTCTGCAAGTTGTACAAGGAGCGCCCAAGTGCAACATGGGAAAATCTCATTTCAAGCTTCCAGCCAGCAAGCGAGCGAAATTATATTGACGACGATCCAGATCATTTCATAAGAGAAAATAAGAAGTCAGAGGGAAATCGTGGATAGTAGAGTTGCGCCGAGATTAGGGAAAATAGATCGCTCCCATATTGTATGCAAGGATGAATAACAGTTGTCCATCTGAGGGACACGTGGCACGATATCCAGTCGCGTCGGCTTTTCGGCAGTTGCGAGTTCAAGGGGTGAAGGTTTTATGTCATTGTACATTTTGAAACCTCGAACCCCAAAGCACCGATGGCGCCCAAAGTCAGGCCCACAGTATCAAGGGGCAGTCTCAACCGTCCATATGAAGTGGACACCTGGAGCGCGATTAGGCTCCCCGCCTTTTCACCCATCGTAGTTTCGAAGTGCAAGTAGCAGCTCCCTCATATCCTCGATGCGCGAAGTAACGAGAGCGTCTAGGACTTGGGGCCCATAGCAGTGTCGGGAGAGTTTAGGACCATCAGATTTGGAGGAAGCATGGTGCCCAATTGAACCATCCTGGCATTTCGCCCATCGCAACTATGATAAGCAAGGATCATTTCCTTCCTATTCACGAACGTCGAAATCCCCTTGGGGAATAAACATGGGGTCACAACCCATGGTCACTTGGGAAAGAAAGGAATTGTGCTGAAAGGGGCCAAAGGCACCGAGTCTAGTCGTCGAAGGGATCATCGCAATCTCTAGGCATCATCGGATCCGATCTCAATACTATTTCTCACTTGGAGTAAATAAAGGCGAGAAGGGGTGGGTGAAACCTCTCCTCATGCATTGAGTGTAAGGTATGGAAGGTCTGGCAAGCGGTCTACTCGAGAGGGTCCTGTGTACCCAGTTCTTCAAAGAAGCCATGCCGAGTCCTCGACTAGCCAGACGAGGTCTGCACATGCTAAATCAGCATTTACTGGCTCAGTTTCTCCCCCTGCATGAGTCATGAGCAGTTAAGGTGGCATCTGACAGGGATTATTCGTCTGAATTTGGCTGAAGGGACACCATGCTTTGGATGGATGAACATGCCTCTGTTAGGTGAATTTTCCTGAGTATATAGACTCAGTCTTTGTATTTTGTGAGGTATCGATGGTTGAGAAAGGCTCCCAGTGGTAAACTTTAATGAAGCACTATTTTTCTAGTTATGTCTGGACTCTTGAGACTTCTTGTCTTATGAATGTCAGTTTTTCTTTCACGTATTTGTTTACACTGTATTAGAACGGCTTGGAATTGGAGAATCCAGTCGAGTTGTAACTGTTATAGGATGATGTAGAGTTTGATCACTGTAACAGTTGCATTGTTTCCAATCGATCCCTGTGATTTTCTTAGCACTGAACGACTTGGAATTGGAGAATCCAGTTAAGTCCCCCCTTTCAGTTTCCCGAAGCTCTGAACTAGAGGATCTCGCATTCAGAGTTTTTCTTCTACAAATTACTGAAAGGCCTGTTGCCTGAGGTAGTTTGTCCACTCCTCTCACCAAGTATTCAACCTACTCATTTTCAAATCAACCCACTGACTGAAGTTAGATCAAGACCTCCTTTTTTTCTCGCATGCCAGACCCAGTCCCTGATTTTGAGTGATATCTTCCCAAGTCTCTACCCATTTGATCACCCATTAAAACTATCGTGACATAAAAACTAATGGGCGTCGGTCTTTGCTCCTGCTGTAATCAAGGAGTGACTTCCGTCGCCAACATTTCTGGCATCGCTACCGGGGATTAAGTTGAAGATTTTCCTTGGGAAGAATGACATTGAGCCTCTGATTCTAAAGGTGCATCAGACATCAGAGCCCTTAAAGATTTCTACTATGCACCTGGCGACTCCACTGTGGCGAATCCATTGTTTCCACATCACTGTTTCAGTTGTGACTACTATTAGCACACCTGAAAGCTGACCCTAAGGAGCTTTCTCGAGAAGGTTTCAGCAGCTGCTTTCTCAGTCTAAGAAGCTTCCTGGGGTAACGACGATGTTAAGATCTGGCCTTTGATGGTGAACAAGGACCAGGCATATTTGAAGCTGCGCATCTTTCACCTGGCAACTCCTTGATTTGAGGATCGATTGGCGACTCCACTGTTTCGATATGGAGGAAATTATGGCTCAAAGGTTTGCTTTCTGTGACTTTTCCCAGATAGTTGGGTTTCCTAATGCACTTCCTGATAGAGACCAATGGGAAGATTTCCTCCCTGAATTTCATGCAACAAGTTGGGAGGAACCAGCTGAGCATTTACTGGACTTCCATGAGGCTATTCACCGACACAATATCACGCATGAGGATGTTTGGATTAAGCTCTTCAGGTATTCATTGAAGGGAGCTTCTCTTGAGTGGTGTCAATCTCTTCCCGCTGCGAGCATCCACTCTTTAACAGGTTTTCATACAGCTTTCAATTCATTTTGTAAATACTACTATCTAGTTGATTGTTTGTTTGAAAACTGTTGTGAGGGTTTTCTTCACTTCATGAAGCCTTTGCTGGCCCTGAAGACCAGGTCCATGATGAATCTTTTACTGGGGAGGAAATCTTTTTCCAGGAAAATATGGAGGTGTTGAATGATATTAATTGTGTTAGCGCTAGAATGGAAGCATTTGACATCATATCAGATGCCTATATTCCTTTAGATGTTCATAACGATCAACATGCCTCTTGTGGAAATTGTGAGTTTATAGAAAAAAAGTGGTCCATGGTAGATGACTCATCTGGATATCGGGTTGAAGCAGATGTTCCTAGCAGCTCTTCTCATGATGACGAAGACCCTCTCTTTTTAAAAGAGGGGTTAGTTGTGGAAGATGATTCTTCTCTTTTCCCCCAGGGGGTTTCTCACGATATATTTTTACCTGGGATTAAAGAGAAAAGGATTATGTATGGGCAGCTAGAAGCAGTGGGTCCCACTATCCCTGAAACAAAATTTTTTTACGGGATCACTATTCTGGAGGAGGGTCATATCAATGAAGGACAACCCCTTTTTGATGTATATTATAATGATGATGAGAAGCAAGATTATCCTACATTTGATCACTATAAAGATACTGAAGAGCCAATCAACAAGCAGAACCACCCCATGGTCCCTATTTATGATGAATACGAATCTGAACCGAAGGAGAGCCAAGAAGAGGAAAAGGAACCAGAGGAACAACTGAGCACATATTTCATTCCAGAGCTAGTCAACGAGAAGATACCACCTGATATAAGTTAGCCTACGTCAGTTGTCCACTCACTTGTGCTTATCAAATATATTCAACCACATGTGAGCAACTCTGTAGCAGAGGAGGTTGCCTGTCACCAATTTTCTGAAATTTTCCACTCATTCTATGACCTTGTCGGCGAATACATGGAGTGGCATGTCCTTTATGCCTTGGAGCTACCCTATTCCATATCAACTTCACCCTGTGAGGAGAAGTTGAAGAGTGTATCCATTCTGCTGTCACGGTTACACTATCTGCTGGTGATCATCGACAGAAGGAAGGAGCTTCTATCCAGGAAGCTGCTTGAATGGCTATGGTGGAAGTTTTCTTTCACCTAGCCCATGTAAAATATTTTATTAGCATTAGGACTGTATATAAATAAGCTCCTTTTAGCATGTAGCTTTATTTTTTTACTTTTATTTTTCGGCCTATATTTTCAGCAGCGAGATGTTTTGAGCATGACTCCATAGCCCAACAGAAAGGCACTGAAGCTATGGAATGAGTTCTTAGAGCATCACAGGGATGATTCTATCCACCATGGAGCCTAATGTTAGTGACATTTCTTGTCCTATGAACAAGAGTATTCAGGTCTGCAAGTTGTACAAGGAGCACCCAAGCGCAGCATGTAAAAATCTCGTTTCAAGCTTCCAACCAGTAAGTGAAAAAAATTATAATGACGACGGTCTAGATCCTTTCATAAGAGCAGATCAGTGGTCAGTGGGAAAGCGTGGATAGTAGAGTTGCACCGAGATTAGCGCAAATAGATCGCACCTATATTGTATGTAGGGAAGAATAACAGCTGTCCATCTGAGGGACGCGTGGCGTGAGATCTAGTCGCGTCGGATTTTCGGCAGTCGCGAGTTCAAGGGGTGAAGGTTTAATGTCGTTGTACATTTCGAAACCTAGAACCCTGAAGCACTGATGGTGCCCAAAGTTGGACCCGCAGTATCAAGGGGAAGTCTCATCCATCCATCTGAAGTGGACACCTGGCACATGATTAGGCTCCCCGCCTTTTCTCGCATCACAATTTCAAAGCACAAGTAGCAACTCCCTCATATCCCTGATGCACGAAGTAATGAGAGCATCAAGGACCTGGGGCTCACAACAACGTTGGGAGAGTTTAGGACCATCATATTTAGAGGACGTGTGGCACCCAATCTATTCGTCTCGACGTTTCACCCATTGCAACTATGATAAGCAAGGATCATCTCCTTCCTATTCGCGAACGCCAAAATCCCCTTGGGGAATAAACATGAGGTCACAACCCGTGGTCACTTGGGAAAGAAAGGAATTGTGTTGAAAGGGGTCAAAGGCATCGAGTCCAGTCGCCGAAGGGATCATCGCGATCTCCAGGCATCATCGAATCTGATCTCAATATTGTTTCTTGCTTGGAGTAAATAAAGGTGAGAAGGGGTGGGTGAAACCTCTCCTCATGCATTAAGTGTAAGGTATGGAAGGTCTAGTAAGCGGTCTGCTCAAGAGGGTCATGTGTACCCAGTTCTTCAAAGAAGACATGCCGAGTCCTCGACTAGCCAGAGGAGGTCTGCACATGCTAAATCAACATTTACTAGCTCAACTACTCCCCCTGTAGGAGTCATGTGCAGTTAAGGTGGCGTTTGACAAGGATTATCCATCCGAATTTGACTAAAGGGACACCACGCTTTGGATGGCTGAACATGCCTCTATTAGGTGAATTTTCCTCAGTATATAGACTCAGTATTTGTATTTTGTGAGGTATCGATGGTTGAGCAAGGCTCATGGTGGTAAACTTTAATGAAGCACTATTTTTCTGGTTATGTCTGGACTCTTGAGACTTCTTGTCTTATGAATGTCAGTTTTTCTTTCATGTCTTTGTTTACACTGTATTAGAATGGCTCGAAATTGGAGAATCCAGTCGAGTTGTAACTATTATAGGATGATGTAGAGTTTGATCACTGTAACAGTTGCATTGTTTCCAATCGGTCCCTGTGATTTTCTTAGCACTAAATGACTTGGAATTGGAGAATCCAGTCAAGTCCCCCCTTTCAATTTCCCAAAGCTCTGAACTAGAGGATCTCGCATTCAGATTTTTTCTTCTACAGATTACTGAAAGGCCCATTGCCTGAGGTAGTTTGTCCACTCCTCTCAACAAGTCTTCAACCTGCTCATTTTCAAATCAACCCACTGACTGCAGTTAGATCAAGACCTCCTTTGTTCCTCGCATGCCGGACCCAGTCCTTGAGTTTGAGTGATATCTTCCTGAGTCTCCACCCATTTGATCACCCATTAAAACTATCGTGACATAAAAGCTGATGGGCGTCAAGCTCTACTCCTGCTGCAATCAAGGAGTGACTTCTGACGCTAACAAAATTACTCCACATATGACAAAGAGTTATATGCCATAAATCAAGCCTTGAAGAAATGGAGGCATTATATCATACCAAAAGAGTTTGTTTTGTATAGCGATAATAGAGCTTTGCAATTCATAACCAAACAGTAGAAGTTAAACCATAGACATGATAAGTGGATGGATTTTATGAAAAATTTCACTTTTTTCATTAAACATATTTCTGGTAATGATAACAAGGTTGTTGATGCATTGAGCAGGAGAAATTTGATTCTGTAGGAATTTCAGGTCAAAACCTTGGGGTTTGATCACCTTAAGGAAATATACCACACTAATCCAAATTTCGAGGAGGCATATGAAGCATGTGTGAATATTGTATTAAAATATAGAAGCCAGTCATTTGAATATATGATTCAGGATGGGTTGTTTTTTAAGGGATGCCTGTTGTGCATACCAAAGTGTTCGATGAGGGAGAATTTGTTGAAGGAAAAGAATAGTGGAGATCTAGCTGGACATTTCGGCCATGAAAAACAATTTGATCAGTTGAATGGTTCATATTATTGACCAAGTATGAGAGCAGAGGTGAAGAGGTTTGTGAACAAGTGTAAGATTTGTCAGTATGCCAAGGGAAAGAAGTAGAACACTGGGTTGTATCAGCCATTGCTTATTCCAAAGAGGCCTTGGGATGTGATAAGCATGGATTTTGTGTTGGGCTTTCCAAGGACACAAAGAGGAAGTGATTTCATATTTGTGTAGTCGACATATTTTCGAAGATGGCACACTTTATCCCATTCTATAATACTAGTGATTCAATGCATGTTGAGAATTTTATTTTCAAAGAAATTGTGAGACTCCATGGATTTCCCAGGTGTATAGTTTCATAAAGGGATACCAAGTTTGGTGGTCATTTCTAGAGGACATTCTGGAATAAGTTGGGGACATAACTATCCTTTATTTCTACATATCATCCTTAAATAGATGGATAGACCGAAATGGTGAATCAAATCTTAGGAGATTTACTGAGGAGTTTGGTCACTGGACATCATAGTCAGTGGGATTAGATTCTATCACAAGCAGAGTTTGCATACAATAACTTAGTGAACAGAAGCACTGGGAAAATTCCATTTTCGATAGTGTATGGAATGAATCTGAGAGAAGTGTCATAGTTGAGATATCTAAAGCAGAGTGAATTTAGGAGCACTAAAGCCAAAGACTTCGTTGTGGAAATGTAGGAACTTATTAATCAGATCAAGGAGCAGTTAAAGAAAAACAACAATGAGTACAAACACAGAGCTGATCAACATAGGAGGAAGCTTGAATTTGGAGTTGGAGATCAAGTTCTAGAACATCTTAGGAAGGAGAGGTTTCCAATGGGAACATATAATAAGTTAAAGTTGAAAAAGATAGGACCATGCAAAATCCTGAGAATATTTGGGGAGAATGCTTATGAGATAGAGCTGTAAGAAGATGTGGGCATATCGCCCATATTCAACATTGCAGACCTGTATCCGTACAAGGAATATGGAGCCGTAGGATACGAATATCAAAAGAATATCTCGTGGGAGAAACAAATGTCTATCACAGTGAAGCCACAGATGGAGAAGATCATAGATCGACGAATTGGTAAGAAGACCATAAGGAAAATGTATTTTGAGTATTTGGTAAAGTGGAAAGGACAACCAATAGAAGATGCCAGTTGGGTTGGTGAAGAAGAAATCCAGAAGCATGGAAAGTCGGTGCGGGAGCTCATGGATAGAAGTCCATGAATTTTTCAGCCAGAGGAGTATGATGCAAGAGCATCACCAGAAAATCAAAAGTGGAAGACAGTTGGGTGCACTAGAGTGTATTTTGAAATATTTTGAATTCCAAAGTTGGCATGTTAATGAAATATCTGAAAAAGATTTTGATTTATGAGCATCTTTAATGATTGGAGGCTGAGCCATCGCATAAGATCAATGGGGGAATGTACTTTTCTTTAATGAGGAGGATTGCAGTACATATCTGGAGCTTTCACCCTTATCTGTCTGACTCAAATATTTATTGTAATAAATGTTAAGTAGTTGAAAGATTTTATTTCGATATGATAGCATAGAGTAGTTGGAGGGAAAATATCGAAGAGAACCTCTTGTATAAATTTTTATATTGTTGGCACTCTATTTATCAAGATCCATCACTATTGTAGTAGAGAGTTGAGAGCTACTGAGAAGTAGTGTATGAATGTATGTAATTTTCAATTGAATGAATATAATAGAGGAAAATTGTCTCAAATGTATGGTGTTGATGCATTTATCTGAACGAGTGAAGGGTACACTTTCTACTTCATTTTCAAGTCTCTATTATTTCTTGTTCTTGTATATATGTATGCATTTACATGGTGAGATGTATGAATCTGTGATATTTTAAATGAGTTTCAGTTGTTTCTCTTCTACGAGCGAATGCAAGGAGTGCATATTGTCTGCAAGGAGTGCGTTGACCAAGTCTATTTTGACTTATACGATTAGAAGAGATAGCATGAACTTATGTATGCAAGGAGTGCATAGATGTCTGCAAGGAGTGTGTGACAAATTTTTAGACTCGTAAGATAAGGAGGAGTAGCATGACTTTAGTCACAGAGAGGAAGCTAGAGAATAATCGCAAAGAGTGTGAAATCATCCACAGAGAAGTTGAGTGTGGAAGAGAACCTATTGCAAAGCGTGCATAGGTCAAGATTTCGACTAAGTTTCGAAGAGAGTGTTCTGAGGAACAAGAGAAGGTCAAGGAATCTAAGCTCAGGAGGGAGAGTGGCGGAAAATATTCAAGGAGGAGAACCCATGAGGTTTTCATCAAAACCTATTTTGTTTCGGAGGGAGGTGAATAAATATAGACCGTCAGATCTAGAAGAACTACATGGAGGTTGGTCGTAAGGTGTTTCAGTACTTCGTGGTTCGGGAAGTCTGGAGTTGTTGTAAGTTCAAAGTCATGGATTCATGGAGTCTCTAAGTAATCACAATCGTTGTTTGTGTAGGAGACACGTGAAATAAATCTGAAAGTTCGGAGAAGGGAGCTTCAGGAAGAGTTGAAGGTAGAGATTGTGTTAATCCCGAAGTCAAAATTCACGAAGGGTTAGTCCATAGTTATGTATCGTGGTCAAATAAGAGGAATTTTTAGCATGGAGTCAATAATCTCGAAATAGAGTGTTGACAGGAGTGCTGAAGAGAGAAGGAACGGGTAGTTTGACCATGCAAGTAACCCAAAAGGGACATATGTGTGTGTGTCGAGTATTCAGGAACTGTTGAAGGCCCGAAGAGTCAATTCGAATTAGGATTTTTAAGATCCAAGACCAAGAGGTCACGCAGTCCCTAGGAGGGAAGGGGGATTGCGCTAGCTTTATTGAGAATGTTGATAGCAATTTGAAAAAATTCTCCCCAAAAGGTTTTGGGTACTTATGATTCATCAAGCATGGCCCTGGCCATTTCTTGAATTGTTATGTTCATCCTTTCTATAACTCCATTCCATTGAGGGGCTATTGCAATAGAAAATTTTATCTTGATCCCATGTTTTTCACAATAAATGTTGAATTCATCATATGTGAATTCTCCTCCTCTATCTGACCTTAGGAATTTGATTTTTATTTTCATTTCATTTTCTATTTGTGCTTTGAATATTTTAAATTTTTCAAAAGCCTCGAATTTATACTTCAACAATCCAACCCAAGTCATCCTAGTATAGCTATCAATCAACAAAATGAAATATCTTTCACCTCGAGGTGATTGTGTACTAGTAGGGCCACAAAGATCTATATGAACTATCTCAAGAGGTCAAGTGGTCGAGTGTTCTCTTGCCTTGAATTGAACTCTTGAATTCTTTCCAAACTAACATGACTTGTAGACAATATCCTATGGTTTGGAAATTTTAGGCATATCTCTCACAGTATATTTTATTCCTAGCTTAACAAGATGATTAAAACTAAGATGATCTAGTCTTGTGTGCCAAATCTATCTCTCATCAGTTTTACCAATGCAACATTTTTCTGTTCCTTATTCTAGAACATACACATTCCCTAAATTTTTGACTACCTTTACAACATTCTTCCATATATTTACATTCATTACTTTACAACCTTTTGAATGAAAGAGAACATTGTGCCCTTGGTCACACATTTGAATTACACTCAACAAGTTATGTTTTAGACCATCTACATACAACACACTCTATGCTTTGTTCTTTCCCTTCTTATCTTCATCTAGTACAACAATTCA
>JZKD02S0184710.1:355415-365902 GCA_000966675.3 Picea glauca
GGTGGCATGTTGGCCAAGTATCACTTTTGAACCTTGATTTTGAGGTGGTTCTGCTAGACAATATTTCTTCTGTTGTATCTCCCAATTTTTGGCCCTTTTGGGTATGAAACTTTCTATTATGTATTTCTATGATATTTCTTCTCTGCAATGCCATAGTTATGATCAAAATTGGATGTTGCAAGTGGAATTTATGGTATCTTCCCCACAACTTGCCGATTTTTGGCCTTTCCATGAGATCTCACTTGTATAGTGTGCCCCGCACAAAATAGTTGATATAAAATTCTAAAACTCACACTCAAAATACTACAGACTGTCCACAATCCAATGCAACCAGTCCCATGCAATTTGGATACTCTAGGAAGAATTTATGATTGTTTTACCTGGAACACCTTCTTGAGACTAGTAAATAGGACTAGTCAGATACCCTATCTTACACAGGGTGTATATACAAATTTAAGATGACCCAGAAGCTGAACTTTTTACCACAGATACATTACCAATTTTTGTAAATTTAAACCAGAGTTCAGGGTCTGAAACATTACAGAAAATTTTTTATAGCAAAAATTATGCAATGACTCATTTCAGGATGATTCCAGAACCCTATCTTGTATAGGATGTATCTCTGAAAGTATAAGGCCTCAAAAGATGAATTTTGAACCCAAAATACCTTGATCCATCTTCTAAATATCCTCCAATCCGTTCCTTCTGAAACATTACAGAAAAAAAGTTATAGAAAAAATTACACGTTGTCTCAGATGTAGCAGCGAAACCCCAAGACCTTGAGCTCTGATACCCCAAGACCTTGAGCTAACAAAGTCTTTCTCTGGGAAGGGTAGCTCTGGAGGAATTCCAAAGATGACATCTCACAAGGGGTTTGTGACAAATCCTCCACCACAGAGTAGTTCTGGGAGGCCCTTGCGTTTGGGTTGTGAGAAGCTTTCTTGAACACACCTTTGGGGATCTGTGTCATTGTTTTTCCCAACATCTTCTCAATCTAGAGAGGAGGAGATGGGTTTTTTACTTCTTTACCCTTCTCAGTGGTGTTTGGCATTATATATTCATGTGTTCTAGTCATTATGTCAATTCTACCTTTCATCATGTACACATTTGCAGATGAAGGATTACTCGAAGATTGAGGGGGTCCCTGACCGACCCCTTCCGCACTTGAAGAGGCTTGAGCTAAATGATTTCCATGCGGAAATGGATTCGTTAACATAGCAGGAGGTTGTTGTGCCAATAAATTTTGGGCCTCTACAAGCTGAGGGAACTAGTGAGTCAGATGGTCTTCCTTGCAAATATTACAAGGATACTTAGACTTTTTCTTTTCAGTGTTTCCCTCACCAACATTATTGGTAGGTTTCTTATCCCCCTTACCCCTCTTTCATTGTTTCTTATTTCCGTCAGGTTGTTGGGTGGCCTTCAAGTTTTTTGATTGGACACTGTGTATATCTGAAATTTGATTAGGGGGAGTAGTCGAACCTATGGTCTAGCTGGCCGCTCTCTGTTGTATTGCCAATTGCTGCAATTGATTTGACAACTGATCAGCGGGCTTTGTTTGCACTGAACCTACAATACCATCGACATGTGTTCCGTATCTTTGTCTTGTCTTTTCAAGTATCGACCATGGTGCATCTGGTAAAAATTCATAAAGTAAACCAAACTAAGAGTAAATCAGTTCTAGTTGTTGGGCTCTCGTTATCGATTATTCCTCTAAAAAGACCCCCGAGGTTGTGAAGTCTTTAGATAAATGGGGTACCAAAGACTTAAGGAACCACTCAAGAAGAAATTATGGTGGGAATGGAACTTTTATCAAACTCTTCCGGAGTCTCCACTCTCAGATGTGATCTGAGATATGGTCCTCTTTTGTCTACTCAAAATTGGACAACAATTAGGTGTCGACATCATATCTCACAGGTAATTGGAAATGGTTTAAGAAATCCATTACCAATTTGCCGAAGGAAGAGTATCTTGAGAGGTTAAGCTAGATGTACCATTTCACTGCACTCTCGATGAGAGTGCATTGAAATAAATGCAATTGGACGAAGTTGTCTCTCAAATAATTGGACGAGCACCATAAATGGAAGGTAGTGACATGATCCCCTAGATCTTCATTAGGCTTGGCCTCCAACTTTGGGATGTCCAAACACAATTTGGTCAACATAGGGGGCCAACACAGATCATGACAGATGGGGTCATTTAATAACCTTGTCAAGTCTGGCAAGTGCAGAGTTGCCAAAAACGGTAATTTGGGTTGTTGATTGTAACCAGGGAAAAGGACCCTAGAGTTTGGCCGGCACTAGGTTGCCAGGGAAAGTTAGGTTGATGGCCAAGGTTCTGGTAATAACCATGGTCGTGACTAGCATATGGATTCTGCGCTTGTTGAGATGTCATTGGCTGACTCCTGTAATAGGATGTAAAGGGTTGGGATTGCATCGCATTCCAAGGATTTTGGGAGGGGTTCCCCCCTGTCGATCCGACAAGCATAGGTGTTGAGCCTTTCCCGAGGTTCCATTGGATATGGAAGGGGTTTCCCTCGGTTGACATCCTTGACAAGGGAACTAATCCCTTCCATGGATTCCAAGGTCCTTGTGAGGAAGGAATTCCTAAGTTTGCCCCCTGTGCAGGAATAGTACCCTATACAGGATGTTTTTTCCCATAACCAAGGTTGCCCTTGGTCGAGATGGAAGCTGACGAGAAAGCATTGTTACCAAACACGTTGAACAAAGAGAATGGTGTTGAACCTACTGGCATGCTATAAGTAGGAAGTCCTTGACTACCTGCTCCAAACAAGCTATAGTTTATGTTCGGCCCGACGGAATGCTGGTGGGCATCGTCGAGCGAAGGGGATGAAGGAGGTATATGACCCCCTCCTAAAGGGAAATAATTATAGGGAGCTGAAGTTCCCCCCATGGATCCTTGCATAGGATTGTTCGAGCTCCCTACCCCCAAACCTAAAAACTGTAGAGTGGAGGAGGAAAGGATAGAGTTTGTAGCAAAGCTAGGCATCACGTATGAAAACGGAGGGCCTGTCGCACTCTGGGTGAATGGAGCAGTGATCATCACAATAAAAGGAATAAGACCATTGCCTGAGGTAGAGGTAGTCAAGACCATAGTGGTCCGGATTGACAATAGTTGGTTAAGAGGTAGAACACCCCCTGTAGTGATAGTTGTAGAGGAAATATGAGATTCCCTGAAGAAGTAGCAACATTTGTTTCCATCGCTTCTTGTGACACTACTTGATGCTCGTAAGGTTGAACCTGTACTACGATGGGTGCCAATAGATCAGTGATTGGGGGGTTATATGGAAACAGAGCTTGCACTCCGAGGTCAGAAATGATTGGTTCCTCCAGAATCGAATATTCTCCTCTCAGAGATGAGTCGGGCACAGTTTCCTGTAACCCGGTCACCTTGAAAGACCCTTGCTGGTCTAGCTGATATAGGTGTATATTGGTGGCCACCCACCTATTCCACTTGGATCCACACCATTGTTTCTTTCAATTTTTCAGTTTCCTTAATTGTAGCACAATTTACTATTTTTAGCAGTTCTTTGGGTCCTGAACTTCCGGAGCTGTTTTGAGGCCCTAAATGACGTTTTTTGGGAATGAATTCTCCAGTGAATATGAGTCTGTTCTACACTCAATATTCACTATCTACAATGTATTCCTCGGATAGATATTTCTAACAATGTATCATGTGCATCAAACGAAGATAGTATGCCAAAGTTATGACCCCAGGAAATTGATGTACCAATTTACCCCAACGGGGCCCATATTCTGGCATTTCATCTCCTAGGGTTAGGTTTTTGGATGTTTAGGGTTTTCTATTGTTTCTCAGTAATATATAGTCCTTCGAACCTCATTATAACAGAAAGTTTAGAGGCTAGTAGTCCCCACATCTCTTCTCAGAGATAAGCTACTAGCGCCCTATCTAGTTTATTTCCATTCTGTCTGTAAGCATTTTTTAGTCATTTGTTATTAATGAAATGAAGTCTTATTTCCGCTGCATCTCTGTGTTTATGTGTATTTATGTATTTTATTGTGTTCCTACATAAATTAGGATCAGTGGTATCAGAGAATTCTACTCGTTCTCGATGTTTCTTTACATGTCCCCAATGAGGTTGGGGTATAAGGAGTTGGGTCTCGATCTGGTTGAACCTTTGCAAGATCATTCTCGCAAACCCCAACGACCGCCCATGGAGTAAGAAAAGAAATATGAGGGAGCAAGAGATCCTATCAAAATGTTTCTCTAGGAGGCCTTTGAGAAAAAAAGGAACGCGATTATGGACAACTTTGCCCAGATTCTTCAACGGATTCCCACTAGCAGCGCATCGACATCCAACAACCACTCTAGAGGTGACACTCCTTTTAAGGTACAAGTAAACTTTTACATTCCCATATTTGAATGCCAAATAGATGAAAATGCCATAGATATATGGTTGAATCTATTAGAAGGATATTTCTCAGTTCATGAATTTTCCAACCGAGAAAGGATTATTTTCTCACTCCTCAAAGTCGCCCCCCATGTCAAGGACTGGTGGGAAACCTACTCGAAGAAATAGGGAGAGGGGGAACCCTCTCTGTTCTTGGCCACACCCACTTGGAATTATTTCTGATACGCCATCAAGGAACAATATTATCCTATGGGGAGCTATGAGGACAAATACATACAATGGACTACGTTGCGGCAACAAAGGGACCAAGATGTGCATGAAATGACGAATCTGTTTCATACCCTATGCACAATATTGGGTATCAAAGATTCAGAGAAAAATTTGGTGTTAAAGTATCGTATTTGTCTGCAAAGATACATTCAGGAGGAAATGGAGTTCCTTGACATCTCCTCTCTTGGTGTGGCATACCGATATGCTGCCAAGATTGAGCAGAAGTTCAAACAGAAAAAGCGAGACTTTGGGTCTGTGAATCAGAAGCAAGGGAAAGGTACCACCAAACTACAAAACAAAGGACCAAGCCAAGGTGGAGCAGCCCAGGATAACCCACCAAAGCCACAAGAAAATAACAACACCACGAAGCCAAAAAAGGACACGAGGAAGTGGTGTGAGTTCCATAAGAGCTCCACTCACAACACAAGTGAGTGTTGGGCCAAGAAGTCACTGGTAGCTGAGTTGAAGGCTTCTGAATAGGATGCATGCTCTGACTCTGAATCAAAACCTGACAAGGGGAATTATAGGGGGAATCAGATTATCGATGTGGATCCCAACGCCACCATTGCCACCATGAAGATCCATAAAGAGGAACCAGAAGATCTAGAGGAGGTGGAGTGTCTCTTCCATTCCAAGATGTGGGTAAAGGGTTCCCCGTTGCAGTTCATTGTCGATAGAAGGAGCTGGAAGAACCTCATATCGATAGAGGTCATGAAGCAGCTAGGCTTGTTGACCATAGCACACCCACAACCATACACCATCGGGTGGTTGCACCAAGGATGGGACCTCCACGTTAGCCAACAATGTCACCTTCCCTACAACATCAAGCCCTTCATGGATGAGGTATTATGTGACATTGCTCCTCTTGATGTTTCTGATGTATTATTAGGCCAACCGTACTTGTGGAAGTGACATGTTGTGTATGAGTCCAAGCCTCGTGCTCTTATTATCACCTTGGGAAATAAGATGTATAGGATATCAGAGATAGCACTGCCTACCACCATTTCTTTGGTTACTGCAAAAAAATGCAGTAAGCTCATTTCTAAAACCAGGAAATTTGTTTTCTTGATGATCTGCCCTAAGGGAAAGAGGAAGATTGTGGCCATGACCTCTAGAAAGGGCCCCGCTGCATGAAAACAACAGATGGATAGGGTCATGGAGGAGTACAAGGAAATCTTCACCTCCCCTGTAGGTGTGCCTCTACATTGCCAGGTCAAGCACCCCATCGTTCTGACCCCAGGTGCGTCACTGCCCAATGGACCCATCTATCGGTGCTCTGTTCTAGAGAATGATGAAATCAAGAGGTAGATTCAGGAGCTATTGCAGAAAGGTCACATCTGGCCGAGTTCATCACCCTGTGGGAGCCTAATCATGTTGTTGTAGAAGAAGGATGGAACTTGGAGACTTTGCATTGACTATCGGGCACTGAACAATATCACTATTTGGAATAGGTACCTGATCCCATGGATTGATGACCTTCTGGACCAACTCAAGGGGGTGAAATATTTCACCAAGATCGACTTGAAGTTAGGGTATCACAAGGTACCAATCGAACCCTCTGATGTGTGGAATATTGCCTTCAAATACAAGGAGGGCCTTTTTCGAATGGTTGGTCATGCCATTTGGGTTGACAAATGCCCATGCAACCTTCATGAGGCTAATGGACGACATCCTACAGTTGTCACACACCCACTACGGCATAATAAAATTTTTGTTTTTCCTCAAGGGACAGAACCCCCAAAGTCCTATGGGGGCCTAGCGCAGGCTAGTTCTTCCCTGTTTACCTCCCTGTGGTCGTGGGTTAGGACCACCGGCAAAAAAAACTAGGCACGTTTTCATGTTTTGTGACTTTGGGATATGAGTGAGTCCAATATTAAAGGTAAAATGGTGAGGGGACTCTGAAATGAAACCTTAGCCATAGATCTGGGCATGCAGATTTTGGTCGTCCAGAGCTACCCGTCGCTTAATGACAAGGCACTATCTCCCTTCCTTTAGTCCCTATCTTGATAGGACCGCATACGCGCCTAAAAGGAAAGTGCCTTTCACAACTCGCGACCTTGCGAGTCGAGAGTCGAAGACCCTCGAATTTTCTTCACCAATCGTTGATACCCGAGATTCTAATATGGTATGGCCCCTCCTTATTATCATTCTCCACTCGTGACCACTGGCTAGGGATAACTACTAGCCTTGCTCATAACTCGCAAGTTCACGAGTGGAAAGGTTGAACCTCTGGGCCCTTCTTTTACAAATCCCCAAGATGCGAAAGTCAGAGAAGGTTTGACTCCTTCCGGGCTTCTCGGGACTCGCAACTTCGCGACTTGAGTTGTTGGGCCTTTGTGCCCCTTTCTTACGAGAACCTGAAGTATGAGAAGTCAATAGGATGTTGACTCCCATTTCAAATGACACGTGTCCACCACCTGTCACCACTTATCCCACTCTCTCTAGGAATCTTATCATTACACCACCTGTCAACTACGTGGGTCCCACCAAGCGGATGTACCACGTGTTTCACAAGATCTCGCAACTCGTAAGATCGGGGCTTCTACAGTCGAAACTGATTCCCTTCAACCTCCAAGACCCTAATATGCGATATGGTGAGGAGGTCCTGACTCAATGGTTGCTCCTACTTCATGCTATTCGGGACTTCGTAACTCCAAGGGTTTGGTCTTCCACCTCCAAACTCACGAACCCCCGATCACATGTCAACAACCCAGATCACATGTCGATCTTGCAACTTGAGACTTCATGACTCGAAGAGTCGGGTCTTCCACCTTCAAACTTACGAACCCTCGATACGTGAAATGGTTAGATCTCTGCCACCTGTCCTCTTTGATCA
This sequence comes from Picea glauca, assembly GCA_000966675.3. Lineage (NCBI taxonomy): Eukaryota > Viridiplantae > Streptophyta > Pinopsida > Pinales > Pinaceae > Picea > Picea glauca. The sequence goes on from JZKD02S0184710.1 coordinate 362,912, forward strand.
ATGGCCCAGATCACATCGCGATCTCATGACTCGGGACTTCATGACTCCAAGAGTCGGTCTTCCACCTTCAAACTTACGAACCCTCGATATGAAAAATGGTCAGATCTTTGCCACCTATCCTCTTTGATCAATGGCCCAGATCACATCATGATCTCATGACTCCAAGAGTCGGGTCTTCCACCTTCAAACTTACGAACCCTCGATACACGAAATGGTCAAATATCTACCACCTATCCTCTTTGATCAATGACCCAGATCACATCGCAATATCATGACTCGGGACTTCGTGACTCCAAGAGTCGGGTCTTCCACCTTCAAACTTACGAACCCCCGATATGTGAAATGGTTAGATCTATGCCACCTGTCCTCTTTGATCAATGGCCCAGATCACATCACGATCTCGCGACTCGGAACTTCATGACTCCAAGAGTTGGGTATTCCACCTTCAAACTTACGAACCCCCGATACATGAAATGGTCGGATATCTCTATCCCTTTTAAGCTTGAATCACAAGGTTCAAACTCTCGAAGCTTCAGGCTCCCATGACCCCGAGACCTTAGAAGGATACTCTTTCTTGCATAAGGGTTCCAGACCTGGATTGCATAAACTCTTAGATGGTTTTTGGGAAATTATCCCTGATCTTAATCAAGTCTCTGATAAGGTTCAGTATGGTTACAAGGTTTATGGGGTAATTCTCAAAAAAGAGTACTCTCAAGGGATCTTCCCAGAATATTACGGGAAACTAGGCAAATAAGATGATTCTTGGTGGAGAGAACTCATGTCCTAGACTTAATCATTTGTGTAGAAAACAACCATGGCATGCAATCATACATAGTTATCCATTCTATCAAATCAAATTTTAGGTAAACACTTATATTTAGAACTATTTACAAGCACATAAAACTGAACATGCGATTATGGCATTAACTTCAAATAACACTTATCAGAAATAACACTAGAGGTGATGCAACTGTTGAGAGGGGTGCTCTTTTCCACCCAACCGTAGGCTTAGCGACTCTGATAGGATTTACTACTAGCCACCCCCGAGATGAGACTGCGATGCTGCGAGATTGCGTCTTGGTTTTCCAGTGACCGAGAACGAGGGTTACTCTCCCCCTTCTCTTCTATCACTCACTCTGCATATCTCCAGAGTTTCCTCCTTTCCTTGCGTCTCTCCTCTACACTTCTTCCTCATGCAATTTCCCCTCGCGATGGTCAGGACTGAGGCTCCTATGGATGGGCAGTTCACTTCCCCCATTCCTCATTAATTCCTGATAAATTTCGTGTCTCTGTCAGACATGATCTCTTTTGTCATACCGTGCAGTCTGAATATCTCCTTCATGAATACCTGGGCGATATCGATTGCCTTGCAAGTTGACTTGACAGGGATGAAGTGAGTAGACTTGCTCAATTTATCCACCACCACCATAATGGCATCATTCTGTTTGGTTGAGGTTGGTAATCCAGTGATGAAATCCATGGAGATGGTTTCCCAATTCCACTCTGGGATTGGTAAGGTTGCAATAATCCTCGTGGGTGTCGATGTTCTGTTTTAACCTGTTGACACTCTATGCATTTGGCTAGGTACTCAGCTACGTCTTTCTTTAATCCAAGCCAATAAAATTGTTTCTTGGTGGCAATGATCATTTTCTAGTATCCTGGATGACCCAAGTAGGGTATTTTATGTACTTCATCCATAATGAACCTCTTCAAGTCGTCACAATCTGGAATATAAAATTTACTTCTGTAAGTGAGTAGACCTCCTTCAGTCTTCTGGTAGCCTTCATATTTTACACCAGCATGTTCTTGTTGTAGGTACATGGTCACAGTCTAGATGAAAGGATCTATTTCTTGTGCATTTCTGATTCTTTTCTTGACATCTGTCTCGCAGGTGCTCACCACTGCCAGGTGAATTGTTTTCATACTTCTACTAAGGGCATCGACCACCCTATTTTCCTTTCCTTTAATGTGTTTGATCTCAAAATAAAACTCGCTAAGGAGGGCCATCCACCTAGCATGTCTAGCATTGAGCTTTGGTTGATCAAACAGGTATCGCAATCCACAGTGATCTGTCATAAGTACAAATTTTCTCCCCAGGAGGTAATGCCCCCACATTTTCAAGGCATGCACTATGGCAACCAGCTCTAGATCATGGGTCACATAGTTGAATTCATGCTCATTCAATTTTTGGGATTCATAGTAGATCATGCTTCCTCCCTGCATAAGGACTCCTCTGAGCCCTTCCTTACAAGCATCTATGCACATGAGGAAATCAGCTTCTGGATCGGCGATTTTCAACACAGGTGCATGGGTTAGTAGATGTTTCAGGGTTTGAAATATTTCTTCACATTTCTGTGTCCACAGGAATGTCATCCCCTTCTTCTGGAGGGCAATGATTGGAAAACCAATCTTGGAGAATCCTTTTATAAATATCCTATAGTATCCTGCTAATCCCATAAAGGATATGATGTCTGAAACATCCTTTAGGGTAGGCCATTCCATGATAGACCTGATTTTGTTAGGGTCTACCGCTACTCCTTCTTGGGAGAGAACATGGCCTAAGTAATGTATTTACTTATAGAAGAATTCACATTTAATGAATTTGGCATAGAGCTGATGTTCTCTTAGCACTTGCAACACAAGTCTAAGATTCTCTTCATGTTCTTTTCTATTCTTGGAGTAAATTAATATATCGTCAATAAAAACAAGTACAAATTTGTCCAGGAATTTGCTGAGGACATTGTTCATCAAGCACATAAAAGTGGCAGGGGCATTGGTCAACCCAAATGGCACCACCACAAACTCATAATGACCATACCTCGTTCAGAAGGAATTTTTATGGATATCTTCGCCCTTGATTCGGAATTGATGGTATTCCGACCTTAAATCAATCTTTGAGAAAATAGATGCACCCCCCAATTGATCAAACCAGTCATCGATCCTGGGCAAGGGGTACTTGTTATTTATGGTTACCTTATTGAGTTGTCTATA
>JZKD02S0184710.1:367094-378957 GCA_000966675.3 Picea glauca
CTTCTGTTTCCATCCTTCGTGAGGTTCTACTCGATGCCCAAACTATTCATGACAATTGGTTTCCTTTTGAATAGTGTCTTCTAGAGTCTTTGGCTCATCAAATTCAATTCTATTCCGATAGTCCTTAGGTAATCCACTAATGAAGCATTGCACCCTTTCCTTTTCCGCCTTGATATAGGGTACATACCTCAACAAATCGAGGAATTTGTTGACATATTCTTCTATAGTAAGTTGTCCCAGTTTGAGTTCATAAAAATCTTTAGTCTTTTTGTCAAAATATTTTTCCAACAGATACTTCTTCTGGAAGTATTTCTCAAACCGTTCCTAAGACAGGTCCTCTTTGCGAACCCCTTTCATATTCTTAAGGTCTTTCAACCAAATGGAAACCTTTCCATTCAAGTTGAAGGTGGCCACTCAGGCCTTCATATTTTCTGAAAAAGCCATGGACTCTGAAATACTTATTTAGTCCAAGCAGCCAGGCCTCTGCTTCCTCTCCCTTATTTATTTCACCATCGAAGGAGAGTGGTTTGGCCTTTCTGAATTCTTCAAATTTTTGACCTTTGGAAGGTTTTTGCTTCTTCTATTTCTTTCAGAAATAGGAACTGGTTCTATTGCTAGAAGAGCCTTATGAATCGCCAGCTTCCTTCTCAGAGGAATCACTCGGCATTGGTCCTTTATCTCTGGGGTGGACCTTTTTCAAGGTGCTCCTCTCAGTGTGGTCACTGATATGACCATGTTTCTGAGTTTCAGGTTCATGTTGCATTTGTCTTTGTAGATCGGATAAAATATGTAGTAAGACTGCGTTAATCTCTATTTGCTTTTCTTGTTCTTTCATCATCCTTTCATTGTTAGCCTTGCAGCTTTGTAATTCGACCATGAGACTCCTCACAATATCGGCTAGATCTGGAGGGGTCCCTGCTGCCCTCCTTTCGTCAGACTCTTCGTCTCTATTGTGGGAGCCTTCTCCCACTTCATGGTGAGTCAGTATGCATTGATATTTTCTTGCGGTTGATCTTTCGCTTGTGTGCAAAAGGAAAAACATTGGTTTTTAGTCAATATTTATATTTATTTACAACCAGTACAAAATTTAGATTTTCACATGTACACACACACAATAGGAGTTTTTCATTCTTAACTTCATCTTTTGATTAGGAAAGTTAAGACAAGGGGGTTACTCTTTTTAAGAGTGTTCCGAACGGAGCTTCTGCGCAACTCATTCATGAGCCCAAGCAGGCCAAGTGTTGTAACCATGCTCTGATACCAATTTGTCACACATGCACTACAGCGTAATAAAATTTCCACTTTTCCTCAAGGGATAGAATCCTCGAAGTCCTATGGGGGCCTAGCGCAGGCTAGTTCTTCCCTATTTACCTCCCTGTGGTCATGGGTTAGGACCACCGGCCAAACAAACCAGTCGCCTTTATATGTTTCGCGACTCAGCGATATGAGTGAGTCTAATCTTAAAGGTAAAATGGTGAAGGGGATCCGGAATGAAACCCTAGCCATAGATCTAGGCACGCAGATTCTGGCCATCCAAAGCTACCTGCCACTTAACGACAAGGCACTAGCTCCCTTTATTTAGTCCCTATCTCGATAGGACCGCATACGTGCCTAAAAGGCAAGCGCTTTTCGCAACTCACGACCTCAAGAGTCGGGAGTCAAAGACCCTTGAATTTTCTTCACCAATCGTCAATACCTGAGATTCTGATATGGTATGGTCCCTCCTTATTAGCATTCTCCACTTGTGACCACCGGCTAGGACTAACTACTAGCCTTACTCACAAATTGCAAGTTCACGAGTGGAAAGGTTGAACCTCTGGGCCCTTCTTTTACAAATCCCTGAGACGCAAAAGTCAGACAAGGTTTGACTCCTTCCGGGCTTCTCAGGACTCACAACTTTGTGACTTGAGTTGTTGGGCCTTTGTGCCCCTTTCTTACGAGAACCCAAAGTACGAGAATTCAATAGGATGTTGACTCTCGTTTCAAATGACACGTGTCCACCACTTGTCACCACTTCTTCCACTCTCTCTGGGCATCTTATCATTACACCACCTGTTAACCACGTGGGTCCCACCAAGAGAATGTGCCACATGTTGCACAAGCTCTTGCAACTTGCAAGCTCGGGGCTTCTATAGTTGAAACTGATTCCCTTCAACCTCCAAGACCTCAATATGTAATATGGAAAGGAGGTCCTGACTCAATGGTTTCTCCTACTTCTTACTATTTGGGACTTTGCGACTCCAAGGGTTTGGTCTTCCACCTCCAAACTCACAAACCCCCGATACGCAAAATGGTCAGATCCCACGGCTGTCCTTCCTCTTTGATCAACAGCCTAGATCACATGGCGATCTCATGACTCGGGAATTTGTGACTCCAAGAGTCAAGTCTTCCACCTTCAAACTTACGAACCCCCGATACGCGAAATGGTCAGATCTCTACCACTTGTCGTCTTTGATCAATGGCCCAGATCACATCGTGATCTCGTGACTTAGGACCTCATGACTCCAAGAGTCGGGTCTTCCACCTTCAAACTTACAAACCCCCGATACGCGAAATGGTCAAATCTCTGCCACCTGTCGTCTTTGATCAATGGCTTAGATCACATCGCAATCTCGTGACTCGGGACTTTGTGACTCCAAGAGTCGGGTCTTCCACCTTCAAACTTACGAACCCCCCATACGTGAAATGGTCAGATCTCTGCCACTTGTCCTCTTTGATCAATGACGCAGATCACATCGTGATCTCGCGACTCGGGACTTCGTGACTTCAAGAGTTGGGTCTTCCACCTTCAAACTTACAAACCCTCGATACGCGAAATGGTCGGATCTCTCTATCCCTTGTGAGCTTGAATCACGAGGTTCAAACTCTCGGAGCTTTAGGCTCCCATGACCCTGAGACCTTAGAAGGCTACTCTTTCTTGCATAAGGATTCCAGACCTGGATTGCATGAACTCTCAGATGGTTCTCAAGAAATTATCCCTGATCTTAATCAAGTCTCTGATAAGGTTCAGTACAATTGCAAGGTTTATGGGGTAATTCTCATAAAAGAGTACTCTCAAGGGATCTTCCCAGAATATTACGAGAAACTAGGCAAATAAGATGATTCTCGGTTGAGAGAACTCATGTCCCAGACTTAATAATTTGTGCAGAAAACAACCATGGCATGTAATCATACATAGGAATCCATTCTATCAAATCAAACATTAGGTAAACACTTCTATTCATAACTATTTACAAGCACATAAAACTGAACATGCGATTATGGAATTAACTTCAAATAACACTTATCAGAAATAACACCAGAGGTGATGCAACTGCTGAGAGGGGTGCTCTTTTCCACCCAACTATAGGCTCAGCGACTCCAATAGGATTTACCACTAGCCACCCTGAGTTGAGACCATGATGTTGCGATATTGCGTCTTGGTTTTCCAGTGACCGAGAATGAGGGTTACTCTCCCCCTTCTCTGCTATCACTCACTCTGCATATCTCCAGAGTTTCCTCCTTTCCTCATGTCTCTCCTCTGCGCGTCTTCCTCATGCAATTTCCCCTTGTGAGGTTGCGCGTGGCATGATTTCCCTTACAGTGGTCAGGCCCGAGGCTCCTATGGATGGGTGGTTCACTTTCCCCATCCCTCATTAATTCCTGAGGAGCCATCTACCTACCAACCTGAGAGTAATTTATTTCGAGCCAGCAAGATACTCTTGGTTCTTCGGGCCAGTGAAGTCCAAATATGGTATTGGTTTTAGTGGAATTTAATTCCACCTTTCCAGGTGCCTTTCACCACCTTTCTTCAGCCATCGTGGTCTCTTTTTTAGCATATCCCCTCTCAGTAGTCCTTCAATATATATATATATATATATATATATATTCATAATATTATTTACATTCGTCGACCTTTTTCACAAGGTCCATTCACATCACACATTCACATTTATGAGTTTGCCACAATTCTTGGCCAGTATAGTTATTTTTACAAATTGGGGGAAACAGGGTGTTACAATGGCCATACACCAACTCATTTGTAGTGGTGTACTTGGATGACATTCTAATCTTCAGCCAGACTTGGGAAGAGCACCTCCACCACATCCGACAGGTCCTCCAAACACTGCGACAACACAAGTTGTGTGCCAATTTGGAGAAATGCACTTTTGGCATGACCCAGGTTCAGTATCTGGGATACATTATTGATGAGCGGGGGGTGCATGTGGATCCAACAAAGATCCAAGTCATTCAGGATTGGCCAGCCCCAACTTCCCTAATAAAGCTCTGTAGCTTTTTAGGTATTTACAATTTCTACTGTAGGTTTGTGTTGGGATTCTCTCATATCACTTGGCCCTTGAGTCAAGTCACCAAGTGAGGAGCTAAAGAAAAATTCTTTTGGTACGAATCTAAACAGAAGGTGTTTGGGGATTTGAAGCATCATCTCTGCTCTACAATAGTGCTCACATTACTAGACTTGCAACAACCATTTGAGATCAGGACAGATGCCTCTGACTATGCCATTGGGGCAGTTCTTACTCAACATGGGCATCTGGTGGCATATCATTGTGAGACACTTTCTGACACAATCTGGAAGTATCCAACTTATGAAAAAGAAATGTATTCCATTGTGCAGGATTTTCGGCAATGGAAGCATTACATTTTGGGAAAGGAAACAGTCATCCACATAAACCACTGACCCTTGCAGTTCATACAGACACAAGGGAAGTTGCAGAACAATCGCCATCAGAAGTGGTCCACATACCTGCAACAGTTTCATTTGAACATTAAGTACAAGAAAGGAAGCACCAATAATGTTGCAGACTGCCTCAGTCGACCACCCATTGTGGTGCTAACCACTATGCTCAACTCTTGTGGGAACGAGACTTCCGATTGGCCGCTTCTCTACACAAGTGATCCAGAATTCAGCCACACATACAATACACTCTTGGAGGGTAAGCAAGTTCCCAATTTTCACCTCTAGGATGCCCTGTTTTGTCACCTGGGACACCTTTGTGTTCCTTGAAGTGAGCGTGCCAAGATGATTTGGGAGGCGCACTACAGTCGATTCGCTGGGCATTTCGGGGTCGAGAAAACCATGGCAGTACTACAAAAGTATTTCTATTGTTCAAACCTTCGACAAGATGTCAGGAAGTACATCAAGTCCTTCACTGCTTGCGCCATTGCCAAACCGACCATCAAGAAGAAAGGCCTCTGTACTCTGCTTCCTACCCCTAGTCAAACTTGGGAATCCATCTCTATGGATTACATGTCGGGCCTTCCTTCTACTAAGCATGGCAATGACTGTGTTTTTGTGGTCATCGACCGATTCTTGAAGATGTCCATTATGATGGTCTGCAAGAAGAATATCACAGCAGAAGCCATTGCTAAAATCTTCTTTGAATGAATGTGGGTACAGTTTGGGATCCTACAATCTATCATCTCAGATTGGGACAGTAGGTTCCTCAGTACATTTTGGTCCAACCTCTTGTCGATGCTGGACACCAAGCTCACCAAATCCACAGCTTTCCATCCGCAAACTGATGGCCAGACAGAGGTCGTCAACCGAATGATTGTACACATTCTGTACATGTACAACTCAAAGCATCCACACACATGGGATGAGAGCCTCCCCTATGTACAACACAGCTACAACCGGGCTCTCCATAGCTCAACCAGCCACAACCCCTTTCAAGTGGGCTTGGGATTCCAGCCACTATGTCCCATTGACGTAGGCATGCCATTTGCGGCTACTCGGGCAGATTCATCCCATGTCCAATCTAAGGCTAACAAGGAAAACAACTTCATTGAGCACATTCAACACATCCACCAACAAGTTCATGACATCTTGTACAGAGCCAATGCTAAGTACAAGTAAGGACATGATCAACATCGGGTGCCACACAACTTCTAGGTGGGCGACAAAGTGTGGCTACATTTGCAAAAGGAGAACCTCGCTGGACCCTACTGCAAGATTCACCCACTCCGATATGGGCCATACACCATCAACAAGGCTATAGTGGACAATGCCTTTGAGCTCGGTATTCCACCATTCCTTGTTCTGCACCCAGTGTTCAATGTGGACCACCTTTGGCCCTACTTTCCACCTCTACTAGACACATCCGACATGGCAGAACAACTCACACCAATAGAGTTAAACCCAGATTGCATGGAACAAGCCACAACTAATCAAATTATGGACACACAAATCAAGAACACCCACCAACAGAGGATCCAACTATATCGAGTTGTCAAAGAAGGCCAACTCCTTCACCAGGGCAAGTGTCTCACCAAGGACCAAGTTCAACAGAAGTTTCTTCATCTTATGGAGGAACTCAACACAATGGGGACCATTGCTTCCTAAAGGGGGAGGACTGATCCAATTAGTTATTGGTGGTCACCCACCTATTCCACTTGGACCCACACCATTGTTTCTTTCAGTTTTTCAGTTTCCTTAATTGTAGCACAATTTACTATTTTTAGTAGTTCTTCGGGTCCTGAACTTCAGGAGTTGTTTTGAGGCCCTAAACGACATTTTTTGGGCATGAATGCTTCGGTGAATATGAGTTTGTTCCAGAATCGATATTCATTACTATCAATGTAGTCCTCGGATAGATCTTTCTAACGATGTATCATGTGCATGAAACGGAGATAGTACACCAAAGTTACGACCCTGGGAAATTGATGTACCAATTTACCCCAATGGGGCCCATATTCTGGCGTTTCATCTCCTAGGGTTAGGTTTTTGGATGTTTAGGCTTTTCCATTGTTTCTCAGTAATATATAGGCCTTCGAGCCTCATTGTAATAGGTAGTTTAGAGGCCAGTAGCCGCCACATCTCTTCTCATAGATAAGCTACCAGCGCCCTAGCTAGTTTATTTCCATTATGTCTGTAAGCATTTTTTAGTCATTTGTTATTAATGAAATGAAGTCTTATTTCCACTGCATCTTTGCGTTTATTTGTATTTATGTATTTCATTGTGTTCCTACATAAATTGAGATCACTAGTTTTCGCCTTAGTGGTGGTGGGGGTGGCTCGAGATCAACCGGTGGCAGGCCCAAAAGCCTTCACGACCGGCGGAGCTCCTGATCCTCCACTGTGAGAGAAGATCAATGACACACCAGGGATTTCGACAATATTTTTAAAAACTAGCACACACTAGAAAAGGTTCCTATGAGGTAAGACAAGCAGATCACTAGCTAGTTGGAAGAAGAGTTACAACAACCAACATTAGAGAAACTTACAGATGAAAGTGCAACTCGAATAAGGAAGCACCCTCTGGGTATACTTTGCAAAGCGTGGCCTGATGTCTACCCTAGGTACCATGGTATACCCCTGTAGTCACCTATGTAAGTCACTAAGATAAAGGAAACTAGGTTTCCAACACACGAATAGTCACCAGGCAGGTACAATCGACAATCGGGTAGACCGCAATGAGCAGGGTATCAAGCCCGAAACCTATCAAGGGTATTGAAAGAAAGTGTTTCAGAAGACAACTAAGTACCTTGAATGGATTCGAGACCCATGAAGCTTCGTGGAAAATGCGATCAACGGAATCCCAAGATAAGCCCTCTATATGTGTTCCCCACTACACTTGGTCTAGCTTTGGAGGGGTTATCAACGCTACCTTTCCGTACGTGACCTCATGTTTAGCCCCTGTGTTAGAGGGGGGTCCCAGATAACTTTCACGGTTACTAGACTTTCAAGCACTCCCTAGCTTAGACTCTTATGTTTGTCTTTGTAGCCTTGAAGAGTTTGCTCTCCAATCCTAAATCAAGGCTCTATCTTAGACTAAATTGATGAACCCTTCAAACACAAAGTCTAATAACTTTTAATTAGGCGTTAATTTTAGTGGTTTCCTTAATTCAAAAGGAATGAAAGTGAAACCAGTGATTTTCTTTAACAGATGAAAGAGAAGAGAATAAGATGATATTGGAAACAAAATTACTTATTTCTTCACAAATAAAGATTTTCCAATTGAAAATCTTTCACCAAACTTTTCGTAACTACTTTTCTCAGATATTTGAAAAGAAAAAACTCAAAACAAGATTTCTCTCGACTACGAGCTACTTAATGTCCTAAGAATTCAAGTAAAGAACTTAAGAAAACTTTTTTTTTCCTTGGTAAACAAAGCAACTAACCTAAACTACTTTACCAAACAAAGCAATGAAAGATTTGTTTTTTAATTGTTTTATGCTTAAAAACAAGAAATTTAAAAATGAATTTATTTTCTTCTAAAGCAAAAAAGGGAAAAACACTGACAAGACAAGACCAAGAAATAACTTTTGGCCCAATCGCAAATCTCAAGGAGTCACTGACAATACCAAATAGGCAGATCCAAGAAGACTCACCAACTTGTCTAAAAACCCTATTAAAGAAAACACAAGAAATATTTTGATGAAAAGAAAGTTATGCTAAGGTCAGACCTAGGTTATAGACTACTAAAATAGAGACCAAGGCTAGTTCAAGAAGACCGCTGAGAAGTATGACTTATGACAGGGAAGGGGATGACTTCCTATTATTTGCAAAATATTTTCTCAACACAGGCATGCTACTATCACTTCAGTAGCCAATGTATGTATGCGGGCTGTCCAAAGTCAGGGCACATATGCACACGTTCAAGCCCACTATAGGTTGTGTACACCTCTATAACTCCTCAAAAAAATGAAAAAACAACAGTCTAGCACAGGCAAGGAGTACTGGTATGGAAGACCAACATCCCTTGATGACACAAAAGATCACAGAAACTTAGAAAAAAGTGAATGAACTGATTCAAAGAACCCAAAAATAAATATCCCCAAAGACCCTAGAGGCTTCCCCAGTATGGTCGCCAATTCTGCTATAGTGGGAAAACCCCTCTATGGACTACACAAAGGGCCTAAAGTGTAGGTAGAGCTAGCCGTCTAAAGTCTCCTACTTTTTATCACTATCCCAACATCACCCCAAAATCATACATAAAAGACAAGAGAGAGGGATCTAGTAGGCCTACCTTAAACGTCGTGTACGGTGTCGATTCCTTTGCACTTGGTTGCTTCCCGACCGCAAATCTCCTCCCAAGGATGACCTACATTCATCAAAAGACAAACAAGAAACTACAAGCATGCATTCTACATATGGATTAGTGGGTTAGACATCATAAACAAGAAATGTAAACAAATAATATAAGTTCAAGACGTCATTTGGCGGGACGAAAAAAGTACTTTTTTATATTAATATCACAAAAGTCGCTTACAACATGAGACTGACATTGCTCCTTGAACTTGGTTCTGGGATCCTCTTCACCATTCTCCAACTGCTTCCACGTCTTCTTCTCCTCTTTAGTTTTCTCTTAGGGAAATGGTAAGGGCTTTACAATTGGGGCAAAGGGGGATTAATAAAATGGGCAGAGTTTTTTTTCTCTCATGCTTCTCCTTGCAATGGGACCCCAACCCCTTATTTTATAGGCCAAAAGGGATAGTAACGATTGGGGTGACTGGATATGGGAAATCAAACAGTTAAGTAATGACCCGAAAACTAGAATCCTATGCAAATTTCCACATTTCACGATATTTTGTGAGTGTACGCAGGTTGTAGTGGCTTAGCAGGCGTGTGTACGCGGGAAGTAATGATGCAGGGCGTGTACACCTTCAAAATGATGGTTTTTAGAAGAGTTTTTCAATAATGGCTTGGTAAAGATAGCAAGTTATATGGCTTGATGCCAAGTATGCATGTCAGGTGAAATTTAGGGTTATAACAGGGTAGTAGGTTTCTCAATTATTAATCTGTCTGGATAAGGAGGGGCCTTCGTAATTTGTGAAGGTTCATTTTGGGGAAGCTTGGGTTCTTGGTCCTTAGTAATAATAACATCTTCCTGCCTAGTGTCATCCATGGGTTGTTTGGTGGTTTCTTCTTCTTCTTCTTCCTGGATGACTACTGAAGGTATCTGCCTATCCAAAACTTTTCCCAATCTTAGTTGAATCTCCTGTAATGGAATAGGAGTAATAACATATGTCGGGAAGGCCTGCATCTCAACATTGTGAAGAGGTTGAGTGGGCCTATTATTGGGATTGGGAACTGGTTGTGTCAGTAATAATGTTGGTCTCCAGGATCTTTCATTATGATATTATTGCGATTGTTGTTGTGGAATAGGAGGTAAAGGTGGTGGAACAAAACCTCCATAAGTTGCGGAGTGTTCGGTGGAAACTGAGGATAAGGATGGTTGGACATAGGGATAGGTAGATCTTGAGGGTTTCCTTGGTTGTTTCTGTTACACATTGAAATTACTCAGTTGGATAAGTGTCGCATGTCCCTCTCAATCATTGTAAGTGTTGCATCTTCCCTACAACTTTCGCAAGTGTCGCAAGTTGGTCACAAGTGTCGTAAATGATGCTTAGACATACTGCCATGTCAACGACACTAAGGAGGAACTTATAACATCTCACATGACTAATTTGAAGGAGGAGAACTGGTTTACTAAAGTCAAATAACTCTTGACACCTGAAAGGAACCCTGAAACAAAGGTTTTGAGGGGGAGCACTCCCCTACTTCAGCCCCAGAAGCGCTGGAGCTCCCCTATAAGGCTTCAAGGAGCATTATAATTCTCCCCAGCCCCCTCTGAAGGAGCGCTGCTCATATTGAGAGAGTTGGCGCTTCCCCAAGGCTTACCAGGGAGCACTATAGTGCTCTGATTCCCCTTCTAAGGGAGCGCTACCTAATCTAAGGCAGTAGTTGGCCCGTTGAGGAGAATAAGGGGAGGATATTTTGAGATTAGGAGGCAGTTGTGCTCGAATTCTTGGTTTCATCAAGAGATCCCTGATCTAAGGAGAAGGTTCCCAACTTGTTATAAATATAAATCAAGAGGTTAAGCTCCTCTTAACCTATATAAACATGCTCTATGATGGTGGAAAGGGGGAAGAACTGAAGTTATGAAAGTTATGATCTTGGAGGAAACTTACAGTCAGCCAAAGGAGAGTGATCAGTGAAGCTGCTGTTATCCAGGTTGTGGAGTTTTCAGGCAAGGGTTACACGAAGAGGACTCGACGAAGCTGTCGCATTCGCATCTACGGTTGTAAGTACTGTTGTCGTTATTCTCATCAATATGACACGCTTGGCCTGTTTCTTTCTAATTTGTTTCTAATGTTACATGAACTTATCATTAATTGATAGATATTTTTTCAAGATAATATCAATAGAGTAGGAAGCGGTCATATCTTGTTTTGTCCACAGGAACTTAGCGAGAAGCAGAGGATTGGAGCGCAACTCGGAGCGTGCAGGGACAAACGTCGATAAAAAGGTACTTATGTCATCCTTCCTTCTCATGTGTTAGTTTAGATAGATTTGAAAGGAATTCAGTGTCCATGTTAAGCATTTTTTGTCTAGATTCAAGGTCAAGCTCTAGAGGTGATCTACCTATCCGCAGGGAGATTTTCCTACAACAGAAACTGGCGAATCCACTGGGGAGATAGCCTCAAATCGAAACCTCTTGTTTGGATTTTTCTCCTCATTGACCTTTTTCTATCCCTTGATTTTTTCAGACATGGTTCACTCCTCTTTTTATTGGTTTCATGAGCTTATTGGCTCCTTACCTCATCATACTCAGCTTAATTTTCGAATTTAAATCCTAATTTTTGGATTTTTTGACATTTTTGGGGCTTTTAGACCCTGGCGCCCCTGTCCTAGTGTTAACAGAGTGCCAGTGCTCCCCCATACCTCTACACAGAGTGCTATAATGCTCCTTTCCTTTGGCAACAGAGTGTCAGCCTCTTTTTGGCCAAAAGACCCTCCAGAATTGCCTTTTTCAGGGTTTGCCTCTGTGTCCCTTTTGCTGAGTGATCTAGTGAGTCAATTTTTCTTCCCTTTTAGCCTTGACATCTGTCCTTTTTGAAGAATAAACACCTTGTTAAT
>JZKD02S0184710.1:426007-450813 GCA_000966675.3 Picea glauca
GGTTGTGATCCTTCTCTTATGATAAAATTATAAAACCTTAATGCCCCCCCTCAATGGTGATTTGAATGATAAAGAGCGGGAATAATATTTTTTTTGAGGAAACCAGAACTATGTGCACCCGTGAACAGGGAAAGTTTTGATCGTGTACAATGTGAAAGGAAGAAAATAAAAGGGGTTAGGGGATGTCGGGTGATACTATTTGTGGTTGAAGTCCTCTCATCTTATATTAGTTTATATTTTATTATGAGAAGTGAAAGGTAGTAGGTAACGACATTAGAATAATTTTCAGTTTATGAGTGGGTCATCGAGTGAGTGAGCATGTGTGGATGATAATGTGGTGTAGCAAGTGCTTCCAACATATCCCGAGAGAGCATGGATCTCGATTGTGGAGCCTAATTATCTTCATGTTTCATAAGTCTTTGTTTTCGATCATGT
The DNA here is from genome assembly GCA_000966675.3 of Picea glauca. Taxonomy (NCBI): domain Eukaryota; kingdom Viridiplantae; phylum Streptophyta; class Pinopsida; order Pinales; family Pinaceae; genus Picea; species Picea glauca. The sequence continues at coordinate 426,443 of JZKD02S0184710.1, forward strand.
TTATACCCCATGAATATTTTACATCCCAGAAATATTGTACACCCCTCCATGTGGGGGGATTTCCCCCCCTACGGGGGACCCATCCCCTCAGTTGGGGGGTCCAAGGGCAAGCGGACCCCTAGAGGAAAAATTGCCTTGTGAATTTATATTGTAATTTCATAGTAAATCAAGACCATTCATTATAAGGTCATATATCTGACTATAGAAGTTATGTTAGGGTTTGTTTCCCTAGAAGGAAACCCTCTTTTATGATGGAAACGTATTGCGGCTATGCAACATTGCAAATATTGTATTCTGAGAGAGGATATTGTGAGAGAAAAAAGAGGAAGTTACAATGGGTGTGATGTAGGTTGTATCCCTTCATTTGTTGGATAATAAAAAGGAAGGACCTAGAAATTTCTCCGGTGGATGTAGCCCACACTGGGTGAACCACATATATTTGTGTCTCTATTGTATTATGTATATTATTTGTTTTATTTCCACATTTGTTTTCATTTTATTGCTCTGCGATCCTGTTTTTCTAAAAACTGGTATCATAGTGAAAGGTAACTCGTAGGAAAAGAGGGTTTCTGGTTCAAGTGGGAGCAATGGCAAACGATGGAAAGTTTAGTGTCAAAAATTTTATTGACAAAAAATATCAGTTATGGAAGATGCAGATGGAATATTATTTATAGCAAAAGGATCTATTCCTAACATTGGGTGGAATAGAAAAGAAGTCGATGACCATGAAGGACGAAGAATGGGAGGTTATTGACAGAAAGGCACTAGGAATGATACTGTTGATCTTGGCAGCGTCTATGGCTTTCAATATTTCTAAAGAAAAGACAACGAAGGAGTTGATGGATGCATTGGCTAAACTGTATGAAAAACCCTCGGTGTCCAATAAGGTAGTTCTAATGAAGAGATTATTTAATATGAAGATGTCAAAAGGTGGGTCTATTGCAAACCATTTAAATGAATTTAATACGGTTACTAATCAACTAATTTTTGTAAAAGTGGAATTTGATGATGAGGTCGAGGCTCTTATAATATTGTGCTCATTTCTATAAAGTCAGAACAACTTGGTCATGGTTTTAAGTTACTCTATCTCTAGCTCAAACACTTTAAAATTTGATGATGTTGTTGTTGTTATCCTTAGCAAGGAAATGCAAAGGAAAAGCACAAGTGAGACATCAAGTAATGCGTTAAACATGGAGAACATGGGGAGACAAAAGGATAGAGGAAAGGGCTTAGAGAACCACTGGATTTCTAGGAAGGGTAGATCCAAATCTAGACTCAGAAACATAGAGTGATGGAATTGTGGGAAAAAAGGACATCTGAAGAAAGATTGCAGAGCTCAAAAGAAACAAAGAGATGGACAGCAGGAGAAAAATCAGGAAGAAAATGTAACAAGTGATGTGTTACAAGATTCTTTGATTATTTATATAGATAATATTTTTGATTCTTTGGTAGTAGATTCAGGGGCTTCATTTCATGCCACATCCCATAGGAAAAATTTTCTAGATTATGTTCAAGGTGATTTTGGACAGGTTCATTTGGGTGATGATGCACCATGAAAAATTGTTGGAATGCGAAAGCTAAAAATAAATAAAAGGAATGGAAACCAATGGTTGTTGAAAGAGGTAAGACATGTTCCATATCTAAGGAAAACTCCAATTTTGACAAGGTAGTTGGAAAGTGAAGTTTGTATACCCATATTTACAAATAAGGTGTGGAAGGTCACCAAAGGATCATTGGTTATAGAAAAAGGAGAGAAGGTAGGTGCATTGTATTTATGTACTGATAATAATGAATCTTCTATCTCTTTAGCTTCTACAGGAGTGGATACAACACTATGACATCATAGGATTGGACACATGAGTGAGAAGGGGATGCTGATACTTCACAAAAGAATTTTTTTTCCAGATCTTAAACAATTTGATTTCTATTTCTGTGAGCATTGTGTTTATGGAAAACATAAGAGAGTCAGATTTATTAGAGTCATAAAAGAAAAGAAGAGTGAAAGGTTAGAGCTTGTCAATAAAAATGTATGGGGACCATCTCAGGTATCATATCTTGGTGGATTTCATTATTATGTTACTTTTATTGATGATGCAACTAAAAAAACCTGGGTTTATTGCATTCAAAAAAAATCTGATGTTTTTTATACTTTTAAGAAATGGAAATCTTTGGTTTATAATGAGACGAGAAAAAGGTTGAAGTGTCTCAGCTCAGACAATGGAGGTGAATATTTCAGAAAGGAGTTTGATGATTAATGTTTATACCATGGGATTCATAAAGAGAAGACAGTTCCAGGAACACCATAAGAAAATGGTGTGTCATAAAGGATGAACAGGACAATCATGGACCATGCAAGGAGTATGAGATTGCATGTTGGTTTTCCCTTACAGTTTTGGGTAGATGTTGTAGATATTTTTGTTTACTTAATAAACATAGGACCTTCAATCTCTTTGGATGGTATAATTACAGAGGAGGCATGGACATGTAAAAAGGTAAACTATTGTTTTTTGAAGACTTTAGGTTGTGAAGCATTTGTCCATATTGATAAAGAAAATAGAACAAATCTTGAGGAAAAATCCAAGAAGTGTACCTTTATTGGATAAAATGTTAATGATTTTGGTTATCACTTATGGGATTATGAAAATCAAAAAATCATTAGGAGTACAGATGTCATATTCAATGAGAAGTTCATGTACAAAGATCAGTTGCAAGGAAAGAAGTAGGAAAAAGAAAAACTAAAATACATAGTGTCTGATGAGATCACTGAAAAAGAAATACAAAAGGTACTAGAAAATCGAAATGTACAACAACAGAAGCAACAGGTACCTCAAACTCCTTCAAGTGTTGTTAGAATATCTACCAGGTTAAGTAGACCCCATGAACAATACTCTCCTTTATTGTATTATTTATTGTTGACTAATTCTGGTGAACCAAAATGTTATGAAGAGGCAATGCATGTAGACACTAAAAAGAAGTGGGAGAAAGGATTCAAAGAAGAAATGGATTCCCTAGTAAATATGGGATCTGATTCAGTTTCCTACAGGAAAAAGATCATTGCAGAATAAATGGGTTTACAAGTTGAAGGAAGAAGATGGAGGAAAAAAGTGGTACAAGGCTAGAATTGTTGTAAAGGGGTTTGCACAAAATAAAGCTATACATTTTGATGAAACATTTTCTCTTGTTTTTAAAATGACTTCAATTAGGACTGTTTTAAGTCTTGTGGTAGTAGAATATTTACATCTTGAACAGTTGGATGTAAAAACAACTTTTTTCCATGGGGATTTGGAGGAAGAGATCTATATGCAGTAGCCACAGGGGTATGAGATCAAAGGGAAGGAAAATTTGGTATGCAAGTTGAAGAAGATCTTGGATGGCCTAAAGAAAGCTCCAAGGTAGTGGTATTTGAAGTTTGACAGGTTTATGATAGAACAAGGTTATAGTAGATGTCATTTTGATGAATGTGTTTATTTTAAAAGGCTAGAAAATGGAAGTTATATTATCTTTCTATTGTATGTATATGATGTTGGCATAGGGGCAGACCCAAGGTTCAACGCTTACAACAACACACCAACAAAACCCTAACTAATGGCCCTTTCAGCAACACCTGTGAAGCAGATGAAGTCTCACCTGAGGTAGAGGCAGGGTTGGTTCCAGGACTCAAATGTCTACAGCCATATCTGGGACACAGATCTGTGATTATAACACCCTAACAGAGCACTTAGCAATTATAGTTCATCAATATTCAGCCTGAGTTTACAGCGCAACTAAACCCTAACCATATATCAACGCAGTATTCACACAGATCCAATATATTCAAGCACTAAGCATACCAACATAGATCAGATCTAGCATTCATTCACATTATTTAGCACTAAGATACCATATTAGATTCATCTAAGCATACATCAGTGCACTAAGCATTTAACCACATAAACAAGAGAACAACCATAAAGCACAAAGCAACCACAACATGGGATATACATGGTTCACCCCCACCCTGGGGATACATCCACCAACTCTTCTTCTTTATTTCTTCCTGGAAATCTTCTACATGCACAGAGCCATGATATCTTACTGTGCAGAAGATAGGAGATCTTCGCACACTCCGCTAGATCCTCCTTCCCTAAGTTACAACACAAAGACTCTTCACAATATCTTACAATCACTTGCACTTAGCTCTGCAAGTTCTCAACATAACATACACAAATCACTTACAAGTTGCACCTAGCACAATGTTTAGCCTCTCTTCAATCACATAGATCGAACTACTTCCTAGATTTCCTAGAATTCTATTTATGCATTACAAAAAGGGCCTAAACATGGGTAAACCCATGGGCCAACATCCCCATACCCGTTACATAATCCCAAAACCCAAAAATACATAAAAAGGGGTCGGGATCCCGCGATCTCCGCTTTGACTTGCGCTCTACCTTCGACATCCTGTCGAAGTCCCAAAAGTATGTCAAACATGACCAAGGGTCCTCAAAACTTGGTTAAGGGCCAACATGCCCCCAACACTCACCTGTGACTCGTCTAGAGTCACTTTGGTCTAGGTATCTCTTCTTCAAAAGCCTCGATCTTGGCTCGAGCTTCTTCAACCTGTTGTTGCGCTAAGGCCTTCTACTCTATGAACTCCTAGATAACTACTTTGTTAACATGTCCCACTAAACATTGTTCAGTTGTAGTGATGACTTGCTCCAGTTCTGCTCCTCGGCCTTCAATCTCTGTGAATAGTTGGAAAGCCTCATCCTGTATTGGTTGGAGCCTCTGAGTCACTTCCATGACTTTTCTATGAATGGTGTGGACCTTTTGTTGAGCAGTGTGTTGTTCTTGGAATCGCTTCATCCTCTCAATAACTGACAGGGGATTTAACTGCACATGTACTCTTTCTGCTTGTTTCTTTGTCTCCTGGAGTTGTGACTCCAGTGCCTTCAGTTCAAGATCCTCATTGAGTCACTCATAAGTCTAGGCACTACGATCACTTATTTGTTTAAATTCCATGGTGAGGGCCTTGATTCTCTCAATTGCACTTCGAGAAGTTGCTTCTCTTTCATCTCATACATCCGGTGGAGTGTTGGGCATTGTTTGTAGTTCTAAGTCTGTTATTCTTTGTTGAAGTTGTTGGATAGCTTCCAAGAGCTGTGCTACTTGATGCTCCACTTGGTCTTCTTCATTTGGCTCTAAGCCCATCACAGAGTGAAGTTCTCTGTCGACTGCTTCTTTGACTCCAAGCTTCTCTATGAGAAAATGCTATTTTTCTTGCTTGACCTGCGCCCTCTCTTCTTCAAACTTGGCTTGAAGTTCATTCTTCTCCTTTTGTTCGACCCAAAATTTCTCTACCATTTCTTCTTTGGCTTGTTTTAGGGCTGTTGTGGCCTGGTCTTTCTCAGTGTGTGCTTGACTAAGGTGAGCTTAGGTCACATCAGCTAGTCTACGGAGTTGGGTAGGCTCATCTCCCAACTATGGTTCTTTTGATGGCGAGGGCGCAATAGATACTACGCAGATGGATTGAAGGGCCTATTGTACCCCTCTGAGTTCAACCTCAATCCTATCGTACATCTCCTCCTGCTTTTCTTCATGTTTCTATAATATGTCCTACGAGGCATCTGCTATAGCTGTGATGATAAAGTTGAAGTCATCTACAGTGAGCACAGTTGCATCTTAGTCAACGTGGCTTTGGATTTCTCTCGGGAAGTGGGTTTCATGGGGGGAAATTTTATTTTCTTCAAGGGATCATCCTCATCAATAGGATCCCTAAGCGATGTTACTTCTCCCTTCTTCTATTGATCTTCTTTTCTATGGGTCTCTTTTTTATGTACTTCGTCATCACCCCCTCGACCAGGTGATACTAAATCATTTTATTCCAATGCACTGCTCAAGTTTTGGACCTCTTCAGTCTTCTTCCTTCTGCTAGTTCCAAAAGTATCCTTTGCTTCATGAGTGGTCTTAAGTCTGCCAATTAGTTCAGGGTCTGACATTTCTGTGAGGTCAAGGGGGATGAGGAGCTTTGTAGACTAGTCCTTGGTTATCTTTTCGAGGTCCTCCTCTGTGAGCTTGTAGTGTGACTGAAGTTCTTCTTTATGCTCATCTGTGCATGCAGTGATATAAATGAAGTGTTGATCTACGCAGAACTTCATGACGGGTTGAAATCGATGCAGGGTGTTGGGCATCATGCAAGGAACAAATTTGATAGCCCTTTTCACTTGGAGATAATATGTATGAAAGACCTTGTTTGACTGCAACTATTTTCCCATATCACTCGAGTACCAACGCATGGTGAACTTCACAGCAAGAGGCTTGAATGACTCAATGTATGGGAAGGTCACACCTTCCGGCATTTCCCAAGCAGTAAATGTGATGAGGATCAGGAGCCAGCTAAAGTGGAACTCATAGCCCTGATCCTGAGCGTCACGGCAGTCTAATTATAGTTGGTTGACCAAGTACTTCACCCAGTTCATATGGAGTCCTTCTACACATTTCCCAGTGAGGTCAACAATGAATCTTGTGACCTATGTAGGTCTATTCTTTCTTACAAGATTTTTTGCGATCAAATGGTAGGCTAAGCGCACTGTGCCATTTTGGATGGAAGCTATCTTGTAGCCTCACATTCTCTTTTATACATCACCATATGTGTCTTTTATCTTCTATGCCAATGCACGATATGTAGCCTTCCCTGAGTAGAAGTCATGTGGGTCGGGTCCTTGCATGCTCAATCTGGTGATCCTATGGATCAACGTTGGATCGACTATGATGCATCGGTCTAGCCATAAGTAGTCGCCATGGTAACATGAGAGCAGAATATTAACAAAAGCATTAACCTTGTGGTGCCTTCCAAAGTGTGGAATATTCATTACATTCAAGAGGGTGGACTGTGTGAGGTTCATAGTCCATGGCTGGGGGATTATTTTTGAGTTCTTCCCCTTCATCCTGTCAAGTATTTGTAAGGAGTGAGCATACTATGGTTCTTGCAGTCTCCTAGGTTGAAGTCGTTTAACTTCAACGTCACGATCTTATCATGTTGCACTCTAACTGCACATATTCCCTTCAGGAGGTACGCAGTAACCAAGGTATAATCAAAGTCTCTCGGGACACTGTCACGACTCACCACGCCAGCTAAAGGCAGGATGTAGTCAAGTAGGATGGTCGGTATTATCTTTGCATTTTCCAAGTCATCTCGGTGCTTGGTTCTCTTCTCTGCTACCGGTTGGGATGGTCTGGATCTGCGAGCAGTTGATGGAGAGGCTTGCACTCCTCTCGTTGATGACGCTTGAATAGTTGTGGACATTACTTTTTCGGCCATGAGATCGATGATAAATTATTCGATAGATTTCTCTATGGCATTGAGCTCGTCTGACATAAACACTTAGATCGGATAACTCAGGTGGATGAATGAGTGCGCAAGGCAATGGAACAGGTATCGATCTCAATAAACACAGCGTAGTAGCAATGAGTTGGCTTGGATACAATTCGCAAAAGTGTTCTCGGTGCAATAGTTGACAAACTAAGTAGGCACGATGTAACAGATCTCTCCAACGTATGAGAGGCCTTCATCAATGCAGTTTTGTCCATTGCGGCGCAGTCCCAACGGTCTGATGGTGAGCCTTCAGGTCGTTACTGTTGTTCTAACTATTCAGGTCGTCGGGCTAACAGTTATAATGCTTTCAACGGCTATATCACTTCTCCATGGAGAAGTTCCATGTTGCACTATTATGATATCCTGGCGAAGTTCCAGTCTTGCAAACCTTCTTTCTGCGAAGTCCCCTCTGGAGCCTTCTGTAACCTTTCTATCTTTTCTCTTTTCTTACTAAGCTTTCTAGCCTTCTTCCCGATGATCTTTGTCTCAATATTCCTCTTTCCATTCTTATTCTTATCTCCTTTTGGCATAGTAACTTTGCGTTGTTGAGATCCTTTCATAGGGTCAGAGAGTAATATGTCTTTGCTATGTGGGGTAGGTGTTCTACTCATATGTGAGTCTGTTTGTGTTCTTTCAAATTCAATGTCCAAGTTTCTGGTTCTAAGTAGCTTCGATCTGTTCTCCTATTCTTCAATCAAGTGTGCTATCCTCCTAGTCATAAAATCTTGTAATTCTTGCTTCTCTTGCTCTAAGAATTCTTCTTCTTTCCTTCTGGCTTGATCCATTTCAATCCAAGGTTTTCCTAGTAATATAGAAAATGGGGTGTTGTTCTCAATAAATTTAGCAATCTCAAAATCTTCCTCTGTCGAAGTTCCATGAGCACTCATAGATATCTGTGTGAGTCTTCCACATAGGGTTATCAAATTTCCTCTAAATAATCCTATTCCTCCCAACGAAGGAATCATATCAGGATTTCCTAAAGTTTCCCAAGTTCTTTTTGTCATGATATTTACTTGTGTTTCTTCATCCAGAACACAGTCAATGTTGAAGTCTCCTATTCTTTATTCTATGCATTCTTTTTCTTGGAGGATATCTGATAAGTTGATATTTCTATGATCATTTAGGGTTTCTTTCATTTGTAGCAATACATTCTCTGATTCTTTCTAGGGTTCTTCCATGGTCTCAGTTTCTTGACCTCCCTTAGGGTTTTCTTGTCTCATATTCATTCTTTCGATCTTAGCAATCATTATAGGACAATATAAAACTCCATGATCCATGTCTTTACAACAAAGACAACTAGGTTTTCTACCAGGTCATTCCTTAGCAAGATGTCTCGGTCTTCTGTAACTATAACAAAGGGTTATTCTTCTTTTTCTTTGAAATGATCCCCATCCTTTCCTGTACTGCACACTAGGATCAGAGTAGCTAGCCTGTAAAAAATTCTTACTAGGGTCATGCATCCATTTGTTAGTCTAAACATTCTTTCTATGCATAGGAATAACATATCTTTCACTATTTTTGTTAGATTTACTCGTATTAAACCTTCTTTCATCTAGATGTGCCATACTTTTCAAGCTAGGACAAAATTTATCAAACATAACTAGATCCATACTTTCAAAACAAAAAATTTCCACTTATCTTACCTTTTCGATCAAAACCTTTCATTGTTATTACCTTTATCAGAGCACAAAGCTTTCAGATCTAAAAAATTTCACCATTCTTACCTTTTTCAGAGAACAAATCTTCACGATCTTACCTATTTTCTTTAGATCTGACTTCTCTTCTTATCACAGATATTTATAGGTCAAGTAGAATATTGTGCACTGAGGCAACAGATCTATGCATGAAGCTTTCTTTCTTTTCTTCAGTCCCCAACAATCACAGTTTTAGGTCTCGACAATAAAACCATCTGTTGGTACAGGGGCAGACCCAGGGTTCCATGCTTACAATAACACACCAAAAAAACCCTAACTATTGGCCCTTTCGGAAACACCTATGAAGCATATGAATTCTCACCCAAGGTAGAGGTAGGGGTGGTTGCAGGACTCAGATGTCTGCAACCGTAGCTGGGACACAGATCTATGATTATAACACCCTAACAGAGCACTTAGTAGTTATAGTTCATCAATATTCAGTCAGCGTTTATAGCGCAATGAAACCCTAACCATAGATCAACACAGTATTCACACAGATCCAATATATTCAAGCAATAAGCATACCAACATAGATCATATCTAGCATTCATTCACATTATTTAGAACTAAGATACCATATTAGATTCATATAAGCATACATCATTGCACTAAGCATTTAACCACATAGACAAGAGAACAACCATAAAGCACAAAGCAACCACAACACAGGATATATGTGGTTCACCCCCACCCTGGGGCTATGTCCACCAACTCTTCTTCTTTATTTCTTTCTATCAATCTTCTACATGCACAGAGCCATGATATCTTACTCCGCAGAAGATAGGAGATCTACGCACACTCCACTAGATCCTCCTACCCTGAGTTACAGCACAAAGCCTCTTCAAATTCTCTTACAATCACTTGCACTTAGCTCTACAATTTCTCAACATAGCATACACAAAGCACTTACAAGTTGCACCTAACACAATATCTAGACTCTCTTCAATCACATAGATCAAACTACTTCCTACATCACCTAGATTTCTATTTATGCATTACAAAAAGGGCCTAAACATGGTTAAACCCGTGGGCCGACATCTCCATACCCATTACATAAGCCCAAAACCCAAAAAACCCTAAAAAGGGGTCGAGATCCTGCAATCTCCACTTCGACTTGTGCTCTGCCTTCGACAGCCTATCGAAGGCCCAAAAGTAGGTCAAACATGACCAAGGGTTCTCAAAACTTGGTCAAGGGCCAACAGATGACATGCTTGTTGTAGGGTCTAATATGTAAGGATATAAATGTGATCAAAAAGAAATTATCTAATTCATTTGCGATGAAGGATTTGGGTGCTGCAAAGAAAATCCTTGGTATGATAATAACAAGAGATAGTAAAAATCGCAATTTGACATTGTCTTAGGGTGAGTACATAGAGAAGGTGTTGGAGAGGTTTAGAATGCAGAATGCTAAACCAGTTAGTACACCTTTGGCCAGCCATTTCAAATTAACCAAAGAAATGTGTCCCAAGACACAAGAGGAAATAGAATACATGTCCAGGGTCCCTTATTCATTAGCAATTGGCAACTTGATGTATGTGATGGTATGTAGAAGACCACATATTGCACATGCAGTGGGAGTTATGAGTAGGTATATGAACAATCTAGGTAAAAAACATTGGGAGGAAGTAAAGTGGATTCTCAAGTATTTGAAAGGTATTTCTACTCATGCATTGTGTTTTGGAGGTTCATACATTGTTTTACAGGGATATGTTTATTCATATATGGCAGTTGATAAATATAGCAAGAGGAGCACCAAAAGGTATGTTTTTATTGTAGGTGGAACAACAGTAAGTTGGATTTCGAAACTGCAAAAGGTTGTTGCACTTTCAACAATAGAGGTATATTATGTTGTTTCTACAAAGGCTTGTAAAGAGATGATTTGGTTACAGAGGTTTATGGAGGAATTGGGAAAGAAGAAATATAATATAAGGTTGTATTGTGATAGAGAAAGTTCCATTCATCTTGTAAAGAACTCAACCTTCCATTTGAAGACTAAGAATATACAACTCATGTACCATTTCATATGATCCATATTGAAATATGAACATTTCAAGTTGGAAAAGATACACACTACCCAGAATCCTACAGACATGTTAACAAAGGGAGTAACCAAGGAGAAACTAAGCTCATGCTCAGTTTCAGTTGGTCTTCAAGCATGAAGGTGAAGATGAGAAAATTTTCAGGTCTAAGGTGGACTATAGTCCAGTAGGTATAACAGCAGTGGAGTTGTTGCGATCAGTCTCTAAGTGGGAGATTGTTGGTTGTGGAGCCTAATTATCTTCCTGTTTCATAGGTCTTTGTTTTCAGCCATGTTTATACCCCATGAAGACTGTGCACCCCAGAATACTGTACACCCCTCCATGCAGATGGGTTACAGGGGGGCAAGCGGGGGTTCAGAGGAGAATCCCTCAAAGGAAAAATTGTCTTGTAAATGTATATTGTAATTTCATAGTAAATATAGACCGTTCATTATAAGGTTTCAAATCTGACAGTAGAATTTATGTTAGGGTTTTTTTCCCTAGAAGGAAACCCTCTTTTATGAAGGAAATCTATTGCAGCTATGCATCATTGTGAATATTGTATTCTGAAAGATGAGACTGTGAGAGAAAGAAGAGGAAGTTATAGAGGGTGTGTTGTAGGTTGTATCCCTTCATTTTTTGGATAATAAAAAGGAAGGACCTGGCCATTTCTCTGGTGGATGTAGCCCACACTGGGTGAATTTGTGTCTCTATTGTATTGTGTATCTTCTGTGTTTTATTTCCACATTTGTTTTTATTTTATTTCTCTGCGATCTTGTTTTTCTAACAATGGAGTCATTTTAGTTGCAATGGTGTTGAATGGAGTGCAGCATAGATGATTTTGAGGGCTAAATTTCGCAAATGGGCTAATTTTCCATGGTTTTTCTCAAAAACATATTCACAGATTTACATTTTTTCTAAAAATGATTCGCCCAAATTCCATAGAATAAAAACATTTTACCTTAAAAATCGCCAAATTTTTATATAAAGTATATAAAATTCTTATAAATTTGAATATTTTTACAAAACTATCGCTAAACATTTTATATTTTTCATATTAAGGACTAGTAAGATTAGCCCATGTTTCTACATTTTAATATAAATTTCCATCCTTAAAATCATCCCCGGAGTGGAGAAATAGGGTTTTAAAAGGTTAAAATGAGTGTTGGGCACACAAATTGAAATGAAAACCAACCGTACAAGAATTTAGTTTTGACAACTCAATTCGCACATGCAGTTTTATTATTGTAGGTTCAATGTATCAATAGAGGAAAGATTTACCTCGCCGAGAAATTTCATTTCACTAAGAAAAATTATATTTTTTGGTGGCAAAGTAGGATGTATCGACACTCAGAAATATTGGAGGAAGTGATGTATTAGTTCCAGGAAATATTCGAGGCAGGGATGTATCCACACCAAGAAATATTGGAGAAAGTGACATATACTATATTGTTTCTCATAAAGATTGAAGTTATTAATGTATCAATTCCAGGAAATATTGGAGGCAACAATGTATTGATGCTAGTAAAGATTGCAAGCAATAATGTATCAGTGCTAGGAAAGATTGGAGGTAGCAATGTATCGAAGCCAGGAAAGATTGGATCTAGTGAGATGCATTGTCTCAACACTAGATGAAGATTTGAAAGCAAAGCCTATTGAAGCATGGTTTATTCCACAAATAGTGCAATCTTGGAGTTGGTGACTTGACGCAAATTTACATTAATGAATGACCCAAAATTAGTCAAAATAGACCAGGAAATTTGAAAGAAATAAAGGGAGGGGCCCCATGATAACTTCAACTTTGAATAAGAATGAAGTTCAAAGGAATAATATGAAAATCATGGGAAGGGATTTTTTCTAGAACAAAACTTGGCGACACATTGGGTGGAACCATGAATCTGTACATTTCATATGGTTAAGACAAATACTGGTTCATGACACATAAAACTTTACCTCAATAAGCATCATAGTACAATATGTGTAGGTGCCACTAAACTTTAAAATTTGAGACAAGAAGAATAATATTTCACACCTAGTCTAGATGGATTCTTGGTTACATCCCAAATGCATTTTAAATATAATTCATTTCCTTGGACTTAGTCCTTCCCAATAGGTGAGTGCAATATCACAAGGTAGTTATACAATAGAAAATGCTAAAAGTTCAAGTCAATTATTACATTTTTGTTGTGTTGCTCCACCGTCGATGAGAATTTATATCCCCAACAAAGTCACCTTGGTATCACATTATCTAAATTTATGAACAGAATGAAATGAAACATAGATCTATAAAATTAACACAAATATATAGAGAAAAATAAAAGAGATATAGTGGAATTTAACTTCTATTCAATAAATAAATCTTTTGAAACTGTAAAATGCAGAATGAAAACAATCTTGCTCGAATGGTGGTAGTTAATCTCTGAGAAGAGATGTGGCAACGACGTGCATTCACCTGAGAACATTACAATGAGGCCTCTAGGACTTTTTAGCATAAAGAAGTAAATATAAAACCCTAGACATACAAAAAACTAACCCTAGGAGATGAAGTGCCAAAATTCATGTCGGCCCCGATGGGGTAAGTTGGTACGTCAACTTCCCGGGGTCGTAACTTTTGCATACAATCTTTGGTTTAAGTGCATGATAGCCCGTTGGAAAGGCCTATTCAAGGAATACACATTACTCCATCACACTTTGACTTGGTCTATGGTTTGAATGTGGTAGGCCCCCAAAACGTTTTTTAGGGCCTCAAGACGACCCCGAAAGTTTAGGACCCAAAAAGTTAGAAACAAAAACTGCCAAGATGAAACCTATAACTGCCAATATGAAATTTGTATGTGAGCCAACTAGAAGAGGTGGGTGGCCAATGATATCCCCATGTATCAATCCTCCCTCGTTAGGGATAAATGATATCCATTGTGTTGAGTTCCCCCATCATATGAGAAAATTTCTATTGAGTTTTTCCCTAGGTGAGCCACTTGTTGTGGTGCAAGAGCTGCCTCACTTTGAAAACCTAATAAATATGAAGCTTCTTTTGGAGAGTTCCCTTGAAGTGTGTGTCCACAATATGATCGATGGATTCCTTCTCCATGCAATCAGGTTTGAGCTCTTTCAGTTTCAATTGGTCTGCTATCTATGAGGTGTCCAATAAGGGTGGAAAGTATGGCCGAAGGAGCTACACATTAAACACTAGGTGCAAACCAAGGAAGGGGGGAATGTTGAGCTCAAAATAATTCTCACACACATCCTTGGTGATCATGTAAGGTACATAGTAGAGTGGATGGAGATTCCGATGGGGTATTGTAAGTCATTTGTAATACATCGGGTTTTGATCCCCCATATTAAATAATGTATTGTCACATTGATGAGAGGCCAGAGTGCCCAAACAATTATTAAAAGTCCAATGTGCCTAAGAAATGTAATGTTTTGATCATTATTAATAATAAATACATATTTGGTTGCTACATGGACAAGGAATAGAGTTATAGGGGGCTATGATTCCACAAGAGAGGGGAATTGAGGGGCCAAGTGCTTATTTATTTTATATTACCCATTTTGTGTAATGGGGGGGGATCAATTATGTGAGATCTTGGGGGAAGGACAAGAGGTTCTCAACCCCCACGAATTACAAAAACCTATCCCTGGTCCGTGGAAGGGGTCTGTTCTCCCATTGGAAAATACTCTCATTCTCGTCCCCATTCTGGTATTGTTGTTGGTCGCCTCATGCATTCATTCACCCATTTTGATTCACTATCCATCCTCTCTCATGGATTTTTCACTCCATCCATTCCTTCACTCACTCATCTTTCCTCATTTTGGTATCTTGTCTTGGGAAAGGAAGACAAACTGTTGAAGAGGGGCCACTGTTTTGTTGGTTGTAGAGATTTTTGGTGTAATCTAGCTATGATTTGAGGCCTGCATGTCTGAGATGCTTGTCCTATGATCATATTTTATCATAACTGTGAGTCCTGAGAGTCCTAGCATGGATATTTTGGACCAGCTATAATGGAGCCCTGGAAAGAGAGGGGCTTCCTGAGGGACTGCATGGAAGAGAAGGTTGGAGGTCTATTCACTTGGGTGGTACAGGCTTGGTAGAAGAGAGTTGGCTACTTGGATTGGTGTGAGTGTTGAAGAATATTGTGAGAGCTTGAGTGTTGACTGATTTTGGAATCCAAGTAACACTTTGGAATCGTCCTTGTGGATTCATAGGCCTGGCTCGAGGATGACAATGTTGTTGAGACTTAGAACAAGAATGTCTATGGTTGGGTGGAACATCCTTGGTCTGCATCCAGTTGGTGTCTTTTTTTATAAAAGATAAGTTCTCTCTGTTATGGTTTCATTTCTTATGTATTTATTTCCATTGTGTGTTAAATTATTATATCTGAGATTTGTACTTATAATATGCATGCTTGCTAGTTAATGTTGTGCATGGTATATTGTGCATGTATTTTATGTTGTAGTATGAATCATGATCATTGTATGTATTTATTTCATGCTTATTTATTAATTAAGTGTTATCAAAGTCTCCAAATCAACCAAGAGGTGTGTTCTTGGTGTGGCATGTCGTCCTGTGGGAGGCTTTCTCCATTACAGATGGTATGTTATAGTCTGTAATAGAGAAGAATGGTAGTGGCATTTCTCGACTTGGATGGTTGGGGATATTACAAATTGGTATCAGATCTTCTGGTTCAAACACCAAACTATTACGGGCCAAAACAAGTGTGAATATAGAAGATTCACTGTTACAGATTTTATATATATCTATGCAAATTGGAGAAAATGGTGGAAGTGTTTGAGTGAAATCCCCCAAATTCATGAATGGATCTGAGTTTTAATGATTCCAGGATTGTATAAGAAGTTAATGGATTCAATATGTGGATTTGTGGAGTCGAATTCAACTTGGAAGGTTGAAAATTCAAGTTTTAATGGTCAGTGTAATGATGGACAAAGTTTGGAGAATCGACAGTTGAGATCGTGTTCAATCTTGGATCAATGGTCCCGATTCCTCCTTGAAAAAAATTAAAAATTTGAATGTTTGCAAGGTTTGGTGGAATTACCAAATCAATGGTTGGGATTGATTCAACAATTTGAAAATGAGGAACATCAACGGTTCCTATTGATTTCAATTGTTTGGGGAGTTGGAGAAAACCAACGGTCAAGATCCTCTTGGTCAGGAGATCAATGGCCCAGATTCACCTGTGATTTTGTCAAAATTCTAAGTGTCGAAGTCCGCCAACAAAAATCATCAATAGTCGATGGTTGGGGGTTGAAGAATTGGGTGAAGGGTTGAAGATCGACCAAGGAAAATCTTTGATCATTGATGACCGATGGTCGGGGATCGATAGAAAACCTTCGAAGTATCGAACTCCGGAGTAAATCTGGACCCTTCATATTTGAGTACACGTGTCCAAATATTAGCAAGGGTTTGTAAATTTGGCATTTGACAGTTCGGGGGTGTGGTGGTTTTCAGCAACGAAAAACCTCCAAAGTCCCGAACCCCGGAGTAAATATAGATCGTTCATGTTGAGGACACATGTCTGCAGATCAATCAATTTAGGAGTTTGACATTCAGGGAACTTGTGTTATAGTGGGAAGAAGTCTCCCAAAGTTATGAAATCTTGAAGTTGTGAGGCACTGGCATGATGTGGCCTATTGATGTCACCTAGGGTGACGTGGAAACACTTAGATTTTTCCACGTGACACTATGTTTCATGTCTTTCAAAGACCATTCATGTCAGTTATTATATGACACGTGTCACTCGTCAAATAGGGCCACATGTTTGTGCCTTACTTTTTTCCATGTGGTAGCAAATCCTACAATCTGGAGACTTGGCACTCTGGATGATTCAAGGCATAAGCAGTTGGGGTCGAGGACTCTCAAAATCCCAAAGGCCAGAGTCCATCTCAACTATTTATTACAGTAGAAACATGGTGCAATATCCCAAGGTCCGAAGACTTGGTACTCCAGATATTTTGAGTTGCAAGTTGCTTGGCTCAAGAACTCCCAAAGGCCGGATTTAATCTCCATCGTTGATCGGGACATGATACGTGGAAACAGATCCTGCAGTCTAAAGACTTGGCACTCTGGAAGAGTTGAGAGTGTGGATATTCTAGAACTTCTGAAGTTGGAGTCCCAAAGCTCCTATTGACCGTCAATCTCATCCCTCGATTGATTTTCAGCCACATGATCTTCAATATAGTAATTCTAACACAAAAAATCACCAGGAAGTATTTGGCCTGTGATTTCAAGTCGTGGTCACTTGAGAAAGTGGTTTGAAGGAAGTGACTATGTAGAATTGATTTTTGTATCAACCCAGGGATAACATGGAAGTGTTATTTCTATAAATTCTTCATGAGTTGAAACGATCTGTAACATTATTGACATTTTTTTTATCATATGTGTAATTATGACAAAATGGTCACTTGCACATTTTTCATAATTAAGGGATTTACTCACATCATATCAGAATCCATATTGAATAAATTGAAGAAGGTGAGGGAGGCTCCATCCATGATAAAGAGGCCAAATGCAAGAATACCATAATTGGCAATGCAGAGACATAATTCAATGGATGCAAGGGTCGAGGGGAGCAAGAGACATTGATAGAAACTATAAAGATCCTGAAAATAGAAGTGTAGAGATACAAGGAAGAAATAAGAGGCTGATGAGAGAGAAAAGTCAGATAAATTCTCGAGTGTTGCAAAGCTTAATTCAGTTGCAAGGTCAAGACAAAAATGGCTCAAAGCAAGAGGAAGAAGGTAGGTGTCATGAAAGAAGAAATGATCGTGGAAGAGAGGGTTATTCCAGAAGTGCTAGCAGAGCTCATAGACACCACTCACCTCCTTACTCAAAAAGAAAGTTTTATGCATCTAAATATTCCTTAAGCAATCCAAAGGTGTCTCATGTTAGGACCCAAAGAAGGAGACATGAGGTGGACAGTTTGCAAGGATATTTGAGGAAGCTCAAGCCACCATCTTTTGATGGTGAAAGAGATAGGGAATACGATGTTGAAGCATGGTTTCTTGGACTCAAGAGATATTTCCAATTGCACAACTATTCATCAAATCTAGAATCCAAAATTGCCACCTACCACTTACATGGAAAATTTTCAATGTGGTGGGATCAATTGAAGCAAGTTGAACATATTAATGAGAATAGGATCACTTGGAATCAATTCAAGAAGTATTTCTAGAAGGAGTACCTCTCAGAGCATTTTTATGACAAGAAAATGTAGAAGTTCTTTGAACTCAGGCTGGGAAGCATGACTATGGAAGAGTATGAGAATAATTTATCAGGGTTTTTAAAGTATGTTGGGTTTATAAATGATGAGAAGGTAAATATACAGAGGTTTTTGAGTGGACTACCGGCCTTTTATAAAGAAAAGATTCGGTATGATGAGCCTAAGACCTTGACTGAGATATCAGGAAGGCTAAATACTTGTATGAGCAAGGCCAAGGCAGAGAGTCCATGCAGAAATCTTTGAAGGATAAGAAGAAGGAGAATTTTGATCAGAGGAGGAAGGGGTTCAAACCTCCTTTCTATAGAAATGAGCCTAATAAAAATCATCAATATCATTATGCTAAGGATGATACCAAGAAAGAAGACTCCTTGGGAAAAAGGGGAATACCACCAATCGAGTGTTGGGATGCAAAGAAGATCACTTGTACTAGGATTTCCCACACAGAAAGGACAGAGTGAAGATTGTGCACAACATCTAAGAAGCTACAACAATTGAAGACATGGGAAGGATTTATGCAACCTTATATGATCGACAAGCAAAATATCAATCCAATATGATCAAGGTGGAAGGTAAGATCATAAATCAATCTGTTGTTATTTTAATTGATTAAGGAGAAATTCATCGTTACATTGATCCTAAAATAGTGGATAGATTACATTTGGAGAAAAGTAATATTGGGAAATCAAGTTTATTTCAACTAACCACTGAAACCAAAAGGAAAATCCATGATATGGTCAGAAGGTGTTCCATAATTCTTAATGGTGTGACCACTAGTATTGACCTAAATATCATACCATTGGGGTCTTATGATATTCTAACTGGAATGGATTGGTTGGAAAAGCATCATGTTGTCCTAGACTTTCATAGAAAGACATTTACATGTCTTGATGGAGATGTAAAACAAAGCACTATGAAAGGAGCTCCAAGACCCATCTCTATAAGGGAGATTTCAACCTTATAGTTAAAGAGATTCTTCAGAAAAGGGTGTCAATTGTATGCAACCCATGGGGAGGAGCCAGAAAATACAAAGGGGCCAAGCCTTGAAGATTTCTCGGTACTACAAGAATTTGAGGATGTATTCCAGAAATACTAGTGTTTCCACCAAAAAGGGAAATAGATTTCTCTATTGATCTAGTGTCAGGAGCTGCCCCGGTGTCAAAAACACCTTACAGAATGAGCACACTAGAGTTAAAAGAATTACAAATGAAGTTGGAGGAATTTTTGAAGAAAGGGTACATACGCCCAAATGTTTTACCTTGGGGAGAACCAGTGCTCTTTGTCAAAAAGAAAGATCGAACCTTGAGGGTGTGTTTTGATTTTTGACAGTTGAATAAGTCTACTATAAAGAACAAGTATCCTCTACCTAGAATTGATGACCTCTTTGATCAGCTAAGAGGAGAAAATATATTTTCAAATATAGACTTGAGATCGGGATACCATCAAGTAAGAATCAAGGAATAAGACATCCATAAGACATCCTTTAGAACCAGGTATGGGCATTATGATTTTGTAGTGGTGCCATTTGGATTGTCCAATGCATCAACTTTCTTTATGTTCTTAATGAATGGAATATTTAGAAATGACTTGGATAAGTTTGTCATAGAATTCTTGGATGAAATACTTGTCTATTCTAAGTCAGAGGAAGAGCATGAACATCAACTAAGGATGGTACTACAAGTGTTGAAAGAACATCAGTTGTATGCCAAGCTGAGTAAGTGTTCTTTTTATCAAGAATAGATCCATTACTTGGGGCACATTATTTCAGAACATGGTATAATAGTAGACCACGAGAAGATTGAAGGAATTAGAGGATGGCCAGTGCCCATAAATGTTTTAGAAGTCAGATATTTTATGGGGTTAGTTGGTTACTACATAAGGTTTATATCAAGGTTCTCTAATATTTCTCATCCCATCACTTATTTGCAAAAGAAGGGAATTAAATTTGAATGGACACCTGAGAGTGAAGAAAGTTGTAATTCATTGAAGGAATTACTTACCAATGCACCTATTTTGAAGATTGCTTACCCAAATGAGATTTTTTTGGTATGCACAGATGCATACAAGGAAGGACTTGGTGGAGTCCTCACTCAAAATGGACATGTCATTTGTTATGAGTCCATAAATATTAAGGAACATGAGAGGAACTATGACATGCATGACTTTGAGCTTGTTGCCATTGTTCATGCATTGAAGATGTGGAGGCATTATCTCATGGGAAAGATATTTGAATTAAGAATAGACCACAGTGGTCTGAAGTATCTTTTTTATCAACAAACTTTGAATGCTAGGAAAACAATATGGCTTGAATTCTTAAGTGAATATGACTTTGATATCAAGAATATAAAAGGGAAAGAAAATAAAGTTTTTGATGCACTTAGTAGAAGAGTGCATCTCATGCATGCTACAACTATCAGTATGCATTAGTCAGACTTGAAGAGCATAATTTTAGATGTTGTTGTTACAGATCAACATTAACTACAGGTAAAGGAAATCTTACAACAAGGAGAAGTACGACAGAAAGTGAAAGAGTATGAGATAAAGGAAGATGGACTACTTATGCATAAAAATAGAATTTATGTTCCTAGTTTCGAAGAACTTAGGAATTTGGTATTAAAAGAAATGCATAATGTTCCATATGCTAGACATCTCGGTTACCAAAAAACAATTACAGCAATAAGGAGCCAATTCTTTTGGCTGGGAATGAAAAATGATGTTGTTGATTACATCGCCAAATGTATGGAATGTCAAAGAGTGAATGTTGAGCATAGACACCCAGTAGGTTTGCTACAACCATTACCAATTCTAGAGAAGAAATGGGAAGTGATAACCATTGACTTTATAACTAAATTGCCTAGGACAGCAAGGAAACACGATTCAATCATTGTAGTGGTTGATAAATTGACAAAGGTTGTTCATTTTGTTCCTATAAAAACAACTCATACAACAACTAACATTGCAGAAATATACATGAAGGAAATTTCTAGGTTGCACGAGATATCTAGGACAATTGTCTCAGACAGAGACACTAAATTTAATTCAAATTTATGGAAAGGATTATTCAAAGGATTTGGTACAAATCTGAACTTTATCACAACATAACATCCACAGTCAGATGGGAAGACAGAGAGGATCAATCAAGTAATTGAATACATGTTAAGAATGTATGTGATGAATAGGCCATCTAAGTGGGAATATTACCTACACTTGGTTGAGTTTTCCTATAATAATGGGTATCAAGATTCATTTAAGATGAGCCCATTTGAAGCCTTGTATGGTAGAAAGCGCAGTAATCTAGTAAGCCGGGACAACCCAACAAATAGAGTGGTACTTGTGTCAGATTTTCTCAAGGAAATGGAAGACCAAATGGTTAAGATTAAGAAGAATTTAAAGGCATCTCTAGATAGACAGAAGGTTTATGCCAACAATAATAGGACAGCAAGAGAATTTATTGTAGGAGAGCATGTTCTCTTGAAAGTAAATATGAAGAAGAACTCTTTGAAGTTGGGAAGTTGTACAAAGATGACAGCTAGATATTGTGGTCTATTTGAGATATTGAACAGAATAGGGCCAGTTGCATACATGCTTGCATTTATTGTTTTCATGAAAGTGCATAATGTATTTCATGTATCTTTGCTAAAGAAATGTGTACATGATCCTAACCATGTTGTTTATTGGCATCTGATTCAGGTAGAGATAAAGGGAGACTTTCAGGTCCACCTAGTGAAAATATTGGATAGAAAGGTCAAAATGCTCCATAATCGAGTTATAGAGTTGGTAAAAGTTCAGTGGACCTGCTACAGTCCTAGAGAAGCTACCTGAGAGCATGAAGATGCCATGAGGGCAGAGTACCCGCATCTTTTTGAATAAATTTTGAGATTTTGATCTTTGTTTTGTATATGCACTGAGGACAATGCCAAAATAAGGGGGAAGGGATGTAACACCCCTTTTTTTGATCCCCCACATTAATTAATATATTGTTACATTGTTGATAGGCAAGCGTTCCCAAAAAATTATTAAAAGTCCAGTGTGCCTAAGAAATGTAATGTTTTGATCATTATTAATAATAAATATATCGATGGTTGTTAGACAGACAAGGACTAGAGTTATAGAGGGCTATGATTCCACAAGAGAGGGGGATTGAGGGGACAAGTGTTTATTTATTTTATATTAACCATTTTTTGTAATGGGGGGGGGAATTAGTTACGTGAGTTCTTGGGGGAAGGCCAAGAGATTCTTGACCCCCACAAATTACAAAAATGCATCCCTAGCCTATGGAAGGGGTTCGTTCTCCCATTGGAAAATACTCTCATTCTCGTCCCCAATTTGGTACTGTTGTTGGTTGCCTCACGCGTTCATTCACCAATTTTGATTCACTGTCCATCCTCTCTCATGGATTTTTCACTCCATCCATTCCTTCACTCACTCATATTTCCTCATTTTGGTATCTTAGCTTGGGAAAGGAAGATGAACTGCAGAAGAGAATCCATGGTTTTGTTGGCTGCAGATATTGCAGGTGTAATTCAGACATGATTTGAGGTCTGCATGTCTGATATTGTTGGTTTGTGATCAGATTTAATCATAGTTATGATCCCTAAGAGTCCTAGCAATGGAGATTCTGGACTAGTTTCATTGGAGCCCTGGAAGGAGAGGGACTTCCTGACGGAATGCATGGAAGATAAGGGTGGAGGTCTATTCTCTTGGGTGGTGCAGGCTGGGTAGAAGAGAGCTAGGTACTTGGATTGTTGTGAGTGTTGGAGAAGCATGTGACAGCTTGAGTGTTGACTGGTTTGGGAAGCCAAGTAACACTTTGGAACCATCCTTGTGGATTTATAGCCCTAGCTCGGGGGTGACACTGTTGTTGAGACTTAGAACAACAATGTCTATGGTTGGGTGGAATGTCCTTGGTCTGCAACCAGTTGGTGTCTTCTTTTATAAAATATAAGTGCTCTCTATTATGGTTTCCTTGCTTATGTATTTATTTTCGCTGCGTGTTAAATTATTATATCTGAGGTTTGTACTTATAATATGCATGCTTTCTAGTTAATTTTTTGCATGGTATATTGTGCATGTCTTTTATGTTGTAGTATGAATATTGATCATTGCATGTATGTATTTCATGCTTATTTATTAATTAAGTGTTATCATATTCTCCAAATCATCCAAGAGGTGTTTTCTTAGTGTGGCATGTCATCCTATGGGAGGTTGGGTATGTTACAGTTCGTAATAGAGAATAATGGTAGTTCCTATCTTGGGTGGTTGGGAACGTTAAAATGTTCCTTCTGTAAGTGAAACCAAACTTTATCTCCCACCTGAAACTTGTATGTCACCCGATGTTGATTATGGTGCTACTTGTACTTTACATTGGACTTCTGCAAAATATCCTGAACCTGTTGGTTGATGTGTTGGATTCATTCAATGAACCAAGTGGCTTTATTGGATTTGGTTTATGCATGGGATGATTCTTCCTATGTGGATGCAAGGGGTAGTGCAACATTGATGGGGCACAATGGTTGAAATTCCAACCTCACCTAAAAGGGGTTGTGGTTGGTTGAGCTATGTATGGCTCTGTTGTAACTATGCTGAAAATAGGAAAGACTCTCATCCCATGTGCATAGATGCTTGGAATTGTATGTGTGTAAGATATGCACGATCATCCTATTGACGACCTCGGTTTGGCCATCCATTTGGGGGTGGAAGGATGTGGATTTGGTGAGCTTGGTGTCTATATGTGACCATAGCCTTGACCAAAATGTGGTGAGGAACTAGTTCTCCTAATATGAGACAATGGTTTGTGCTATCCAAAAATGTACCCACACTCATTCGAAGAAGATCTTGGCAGTGGCCTTTGTTGTGATTCTCTTATAGCAAGTGACCAAAATCACCATATTGGAAAATCGATCAATGACCATGAAAACACAGTCATTTCTCTGCTTGGTTGAAGGAAGGCTTGACGTGAGCATAGTTGTGCAATAACGCCTTGATGCCCCCTTTTCAATAATTTTGTCATGCCGTTAGAGCTTATCACCTTACCGAGTTTCCCTGTGATACCTCTTAACTCAATTTCTTT
>JZKD02S0184710.1:452513-514863 GCA_000966675.3 Picea glauca
AGTATCCAACTTAGCTTCCATTGAATCCATCTTAGTATCCAACTTATCTTCCATTGAATCCATCTTCTTTTGTAGTTCATTTATGTCCCTACACATTTCTTCACCTTCATCAAGAATCCAAGTAGGATTTTCTGGAGGCTTAGTTGGTGTAGAAGTTCCCCTTTTTGGTGGCATGTTGGCCAAGTACCACTTTTGAACCTTGATTTTGAGGTGGTTCTGCTAGACAATATTTCTTCTGTTGTATCTCCCAAGTTTCAACCCTTCTAGGTATGAAACTTTCATTTATATAGTTCTCTAATATTTATTCTATGAAATGCCACAGGTCTGATCAAAATTGGATGTGCCAAGTGGAATTTACGGTAACTTCCCCACAACTTGCCGATTTTTGTCCTTTCCAGGAGATCTCACTTGTATAGTGTGCCCCGAACAAAATAATTGATATAAAATTCTGAAACACACACCAAAAATACTATAGACTATCTACGATACAATGAAACCAGTCCCACTCAATTTGGATACTCTAGGAAGAAGTTATGATTTTTTTACCTGGAACACCTTCTTGAGACTAGTCAATAGGACTAGCTAGATACCCTATCTTACATAGGGTGTATCTACAAATTTAAGATGACCCAGAAGCTGAACTTTTTACCACAGATACCTTACTAATTTCTATAAATAGCTTCCAAATTTCAAGGTCTGAAATGTTACGAAAACGTTTTTATAGTGAAAATTCTGCAATGACTCATTTCAGAATGATTTTAGAACCCTATCTTGTACAGGCTGTATCTCCAAAAGTATAAAGACTCAGGAGATAAATTGTGAACCCAACGTACCTTGATCTGTCTAATAAATATCCTCCAAGTCATTTCTTCTAAAACGTTGTATAAAAAAAGTTATAAGGAAAATGCCAAGGTATCTCAGATGTAGTAGCGAAACCCCAAGACCTTGAGCTCTAATACCATATGTTAAGAACCAAATACCAATATAGCATAGAAAAACCTCAGAAAAAGTACTCAACACCTTGAAAAAGAGATAATTTCAGATAACAAGCCTCTTTGAGGGGGAAGCCTCCTTTTACCCCACTTAAATGTTCAAGTACCAGATGATTCAAAATGAAAATGTCTCCTTGGTATATATAGGAGACTAGGATGTATAATTAAAACTAATGGCCTAAAGACGACATAAATAAAATAACATTACTAATATAATATGCCTCAATTAACGAGTAATGAGCCAATATTAGGGCTTAACATAGTCCATTGAGATGGATTCCTAGGACATGTCGAGAATCTGTAGAGGGATGTACAGGTCTTGTTTCGTAATGACTAGTTTGGCAATGATGCAGGCCATGCAGGACCTAATATAATTGCTAACATCCTATCGGATCAATGGCAAATAGAAATTGTTTTGCAACACTTCCATTGCCTTTTCTATGTTGAAGTATCCTGCCACCTGACCGTAGTGAGCTTCCCAAATCAACTTTTCTTGCTCGCTCAATGGAATGCAAAGATGGCCCAGATAGCATAACAACCTATTCTGCGGATGAAAATTAGCAACATCTTTGTTTGTTCCCAACATATGGTAGGTAGTGGTGAATTCGATATCTCTATCATAAAGTTTGGGCCATCTGGAGGTCTCAGGCCCGCAGGAGTGTATCCCCATGGTTAGTGCAACAACTAGAGGTCAGTTAAGGTATTCGATGACGCGATTGGTGCTCCTTGTCTTATAATTGATGTTGATATGGAACTATTGCAAGTATGTGGATCACTTATGATGGCAATCATTCTACAATTTTCCTTGTGTCAACATGAGCTGCAAAGGATTATGATCAGTGTGGATAACTATCTCCTTCCCAAGAATTCAATGTCTCCACTGGCAGAAATCTTGTACAATGGAGTACATTTCTTTGCCGTAAGTGGGGTACTTACGGACAGTATCTGATAGCGTCTCACTATGATAGGCCATGGGATTTCCATGTTGAGTGAGAACTGCACCCACAACATAGTATAAAGCATCTATCTCAATCTCAAAAGGTTGTTACTAGTCGGGTAATGAGAGCATCAGGGCTGAGCACAAGCATTGCTTAAAATCATTGAACGCTTTAAGACTAGCCCCACATGTTTTTTTTCCTTTCCACCACCCCTGGTCACTTGGCTAAAGTCCTGTGCAATGTGGGAGAATCCTAACATGAACCTATGATAGAAATTGGAAAGGCATATGAAACTCTTAAGTTCAATGAGTGTGGCCGGGGCTGGCCAGTCACAAATGACCTGGATATTGGTTGGATCGACATGCACCCCACGCTCATCAATAATGTAGCCTAGGTATTGGACCATGTTCATGTTGAAGGAGATTTTTTCAAAATTTTCATATAGTTTGTGTTGTCACAGAGTGTGCAAAATGTGTTGAATATGTTGCAAGTGTTCCACCCAATTCTTATTGAAGATGAGGATTTCATCCAAATACACCACCAAAAAATAATTGGTGAAAGGTTGTACGATATCATCCATCACCCTCATGAAAGTTGTTGGGGAATTTTTCAAGCCAAAGGGCATGACCAACCATTCAAAAAGACCTTTTTTGGACTTGAAGGTAGTCTTCCATACATCAGTCTTGTCTATTGGGACCTTGTGGTAGATAGACTTCAGATTAATCTTAGTAAGTATTTGGCCCCCTTGAGCTAGTCAAGGAGATTTTCAATTCGTGGAATTGGGTACCATTTCCTTACTGTGATTTTATTTAGGGTTAGATAATCAATTCAAAGTTTCCAAGTCTCATCTTTCTTCTCCACAAGAACGATTGGGATTCCACAAGGTGATGATCTTGGGTGGATGTTCCCCTTTTCGAGTAGCTATTGGATATTGCGCTTGATTTCCTCATTTTCTAAAAGAGAGAAACAATATATTGTTCCATTGGGTAGCAGTGAGTCAGGGGTCAGATCAATTGAGTGCTTGACCTAACAGTGTATAGGTACCCCAGTGGGTGAGGAGAAAATCTCTTTGTATTATTCCATAACCGTATCCACTTTCTTCTGCTGCATGGAGAGACCGTCATGGAGGCCATGGATGTGGTTGAAACCTTCCTCTCACTTTGAGCATGAATGACGAAAAATAAAAAATTCCCGGTCTGAGAGATGACCTTCCTACATTTCTTAGCAAAGATCAAGGAAATGGCAGTAGATGGGACTACCTTGGGTATCCTGTATAATTTCCTGTCCAAAGTAATAATAACACTACGAGGCCTAGGCTCATATACATCATGACATTTACATAAATAAGGTTGGCCCAAAATAACATCACAAACTTCAAGGGGGGAAACATCACACAATACCTCATCTTTGAAGGGCTTAATGTCGTAGGCAAGGAAAAATTGTTGGCTGACACGGAGATCTCTCCCTTAGTGAAGCCATCCGATGGTGTACAGTTGTGTATGTGGTGTTTCTGAAAGATCCAATCACTTGACGAAATTCACTGACATGAGGTTCTTCTAGCTACCACTATCAATAATGAAGTACAACAAAGTACCATTCACCCATATATGTGATTTAAAGAGGTGCTCGCCTTCCTTTGGTTCATCAAGTTCATTGGGATAGACCTTGGTGGTGACAACGGCGGAACTAGGTTATGCATCAATGATCTGTCTCCCTTTTTCTGGATATGACTCAGAGTCATAGAATTCATATGATTCAAAGGCTTTCACCTCAGTCACCAATGAATTCTTTGAGTGATATCAAGTGGTGATATGCTAGGGGCTCTTATGGAACTCGCACCATTTCCCAATGTCTTTCTTTGTCTTCCCATTGTCCTTATTTTCTTACGGGTTGGACTACTTTTCCTAAGTTTGTCCATACTTTCTCTGTCCTTTGGTCTACTGGTTGGGGCCACCTTGTCCTGCTTCTACTGTGAGGGGTTTGCATACCCAAACTGCTACATCTTTTGTTTAATATTTTGCTTGATTTTGATACCATATCGATATCTCATGCCCAAGGACGAGATGTCCATTTATGTATGAATGTATCTATGCATACTATCACAGTACTTGAGCACCAAATATCGCTAATAATTTTTAATACCCATCTTGGTGTGCAAGGTATGGAAGACATTGGTGAACCTTGACATTGTTTGGTCCCTTTCTTGCCACAGTATGGTCCACCTTGTACATAAGTCATCATAATTTCCTACAAGGTATTATTGTTCCTTATTAACATCCCTGAAGGAACCCAAAGTGGGTGAAACTATAAATAATGTTAATCCTTTTGTTTCCTTTTGCTCACATAAAGTATCCCACCAATCTTTGACATGGGGGACGACCTTAAGGAGTGCAAATGTAATATTTTCTCTATCAGAAAAGTTGTGGACAAAAAAATACCCTTCTATAAGGTTTAACCATTTGTCTACAACATCCACATATATTTGAACTTCAAATACATGAAAGTCAAAATTGATATGTAACTTGAAGGGGGTGGCACCTCCACTCAAGGAATATGTGTCGCTTGTTGGCAGTTGTTGAAGGATTTGCACAAAGTTATCCATCATCTTGTTCCTTTGTCATGAGAGGGATTCCTCGAGCAATAGTTTAAAGGGATATTTTTCCCCATCATCTCTCTTTTATTCCCCCATGGGAGGTCGTCAGGTTTGGCAAGGCCAATCTTGCAAAGGCTCAACTGGTTCGATTCCCAACTACTTATACCCTGACCTCATTGGGGACATGCACTGAGAAACAAATGAAGAGAAGATCACTCTGATACCACTGATCTCAATTTATGAGAAGAATGAAATGAAACATAGATCTATAACATTAACACATATATACAGAGAACAATAACAAATATATAGTGGAACTTAACTTCTATTCAATAAAGAAATCTATTGAAACTGTAAAATGCAGAATGAAAACAATCTTGCTCGAATGATGGTCGCTGATATCTGAGAAGAGATGTGGTGTCTATGCGCATTTTTCTAATCCCATTACAATGAGGCCTATAGGACGTTTTAGCATCAAGAAGTAAACAAATAATCATATACATTGAAAACCCTAGGAGATGAAGAGCCAAAAGTCATGTGGGCCCCGATGGGGTAAGTTGGTACATCAACTTCCTGGGGTCATAACATTTTCATATGATCTTTTTTTTAGGCGCACGATAGCCCATTGGAAAGGTCTATCCGAGGAATACACATTATTCCATCACACTTTCACTCCTTCTATAGTGTGACTATGACAGGCCCCAAAAACTTTGTTTAGGGCCTCAAACCAGCCTCGAAAGTTTAGGACCTGAAAATCTAGAAAAAAAAAATACCAAGATGAAAATTGTAAATGTCAAGATGAAAGATATATGTGATCCAATTGGAAGAGGTGGGTGGCCACCAATATCCACTTGTATCATCACATGCCTTTCTCCACTACCAATGAGAATCCATATCCCCGAAAAATATACCTTCATGTCCCGCATGATATGAAATAGATTTCCCAATCCTTTACCTTTAAACATGTTTTCTTATTTCTCTTGTTATTAGAGGGAGGTGGATGGGGGATTTCAGTCTTCCTTTAAAGGCATGTAGGGTGACACATGTTTGGGATAATTTCTTAGATATACCTTTTATAGATAATATGTTTACTTATTTAGGATACCTTGGGATACTCCATATAGTTCCTGGTCTACACATCATCCTTTAGTTAAGTGTGAGTAAGTAGAGCCTTTGAAGATAACCAATTATCTATCCTTGACTAAATTATGAGATTTTTATGCTTGTCTACTACTTCAATAGTATTCCTCTATAGATTCTAAGTCTTCATTATTGGATTGAGGTAACCAAAGAAACACAAAATGAACCAATGTCTTGTCCCTAGGTTAGGAGTAGATTTCCATGGTCTCAAGCCACTGTGTGTTATATCATTGAAAGAATAGGATGTTAGCAATAATGATTTATTTATGAAGAAAAAAAATTTAGGGTAATATTGGGGGGATGATCCTAAAATATGGGTTTCAAAGGAATGACTCAAATCAAACAAAGCTAAAATAGAAACAAGACAAAGTAGAAAACAAAAGAAAGCTAAGAAAATTTGAAAAAACAGAAATGAGAAACAAAAAACTCATTATTTATGTACAAGTCACTTATTTGAGGATAGCTAATGAATTATTTCTTCAGTTTTTTCCATTAACAAGAAGGAGGTCTGCTTATCCCTAAAAAAAATTCAATCTATACGTTTCTAGGTCGAGCTTCTCCTCAACCAAATAAGGACCAAGCTAATTTTTTTGGAATTTGGAATGATTCCCTTTTTCTTCATGTGGTTTATCCCATTTTAGAACCATATCACCCACTTGGAAATCCTTATCCATAGAAGAATTCTTATCGAACCATACTTTAATATTTTTTTGATGAGTAGCAATTTTTTTCTCTTATCTATGAGAAAATAAAGAATAGTAAATTGTTAGATGCATCATTTGGCTATATATTGAAGCCTATTTCAATGTAATATTCAAAGTTGGTGAGCTAATTGATGTATTGTTTTGTATTGTCTTGTAATTTTTGTTATTAGAGCCATGCTCTGGTTGAAAAAACATATGTATGGGCATGGTACCATTAAGGTGAAGAAAATAGTGGCTAGTATTGAACAGGTTGATAGATTCATGGGATGTTATTAAAAGAAACGATCCTTCCAACTACAGGTGGACACAATAGTTCTAGGGAAGGAAGATATCAAATTTTATGTTGAGGATAATGTTTGAGTGATAAAGGAGGAATACCTCTTAGAGGAAAAGTCGAATGGCGGTGGACATAAATACAACAACCACATCAAACTCATGTGAAAGTGTACAAGCTAGATCAGATCAAAGCTTAGATGAAGAATGATGTCCTTAAATAGGGTAATAAAATGTGTCTCTGAAATATAATATAATTACAAGAATATAGAATATCGAGTCGAGGATAGTTTCAATGTTAGATTCCATCAATTTGGCTTCGATGGAAAAATTATGGTGCCTAGATTTTTGATGTTTAAATTTGGTCATTTTATTTTCCTCCATTTCCTTTTGGATTCACTCCATGATTTGGTAAGAATAAAGAAACATAGACACACAAAGAAAAAATATAGATGATTTTAGAGATCAGGTTGTGGGGGTGTTCCAACATTATCCTTGTTATATAGTTGCACATTTCCTATGTGGCCTGTGATTATGGGTTCAATTGATATTCCTTCTTCTAAGCCAAGCAAAGTCCAAGCAAGAGAGTCATAAGAGAGGTCAAGCGCCATTGTGAGTGTGACTAAAGAATTGGAAGTATATGTTAAATAAACCACCGTTTCACTTGACAATATTGAGGACTATAAGAAATTTTGTAGTGCTATTGAAATTAATTTCTAGTATTCAAAGTTAGTCACATTGATTTTGAAATGGCCAGTTTGCATCACTTAGTTTTTCCAGTCTGAAAAATTGACTAGAAAAAATTGTTGGATAGTTTGTGTCAATGATGTCAACACTATAGGGGGATTTTGTTTGTTTGATTATTTGACAATTTCATTAATGAAATTTTTTTTGTGTCAAGATGACAACAATGGCATGATCACATCATGTGATTTCGAATCAAAATTTGATGACATATACTGACATGGAATTCTTCTTAATTGAGGCTCTATTTATCAAAAGGAATTCAGAGGTATGTGTTGAGGGGTCCAATATCCTTTGACTCAATAGTAGGAACCAAACTCGCTTTAGAGACCCAATTAGACTCTACAACGTTTGATGAGTGGAATGGTTCTCCAGTTCTTTCGATCTGGCCAATGTATCAATGGGATTTACTAGTGATTGACAAGGTATATTTCTGTGAAAGTTCCTCCTTCAGGTTAAACAATTCTCTTTTTGTATTTTTTATTATTATATAAGTCCTTAAAATAAGGGGGTGATGGTATAAACCAACTGATAGAGGAAAATATTAACTACTGAAGAATGATGAGCTTGGGATAACCCTCGTGCTCTATAATGTTGACAATGATATTCACACCTATTACAAGTCTAGTAATAATACGTTAACTTGTTGGTATTTCAACATTGACTGAGATAAAAATTATGGAAATAAAATACACATGAAATAATTATAAGTGCAAGAAAAATAGTTTCCTTAGCTCTACCATCAATCACATCTTAACACAGTGATTTGTTTTTCATCATTTAGAACAAAATAAATGTTTAAAGTATTGAAAAGATAGCTTATCAATAGATTCATAAATTCGTACTCGTTACAACATCAACTACTAAATTCAAAGATGGAAGTAGTTCCTCCTCCATCCATTCACATAACGCCTTTGATGAAAATTAAATTTGTCTTTGGTTCTAAACAAAACTTATTAATTAGAGTTGCTAAGAAATAATTCTTTACAATTATCAAAAAGAGGGTCTTTCCCAAAACCATCGACCTTTCCAAAAAAAACAATCCCCATATTTATAAAGAATCACTAACTTCAAATAGCTACTAAAAGTTTGTGTTAAGTAAAACAAAATAATGACACATGGCACTTGATATATTTGTTCTCTTGAGATCGTCTAGTGGTTATACTAGAGTAGATGATTCTTCTCGTACTCTGACCACTTGACAAAGACATCCTCGCATGTGTTAGCATACAGGAATCTATGTTGGTCCATCGGAGCTGAAAGGGTTTCCTTTATCTCTATTTCTTGTTCTCTATATATGATCATCTTGGCACTTAAACGTTGCATTACTGTGTGACCCTTGATTGGGTGTTCCATAAACTTCTTTACCTGACCTGGTGTCATGGTGCCACCTGCATGATATCTTCTTCCCATGTTGAGTCTTGTTCTGCATGTCATTTGACTATATCATGCAAATTGACAAAGTCTTCAGGTGAGTCGAACTCTGGAAGGCCAATGTATTTCATCTCCTGATTGATATTCTCCCAACTTTTCTCACACTTGAACAACCTTTATTGTATATTTCACTGAAGTTCCTAGGCCATACTTACCCAATATTTGGTTGCCTTCCTGATTCAGGAGATGCTACTATCCATCAACACTCACTTGCCATGCTCCTCCTTGTCTTGGACCTTTTGTATTGCATTGATATAATTGATTCATTCCACATCCCAGTACACCTTCTCATACCATCTCTCTGCGTATTTACATGTTCCCAATGCCATGAGAGTGTATTCTTGAAAATCAACTATGCACATAGTGAAGAGATGTCTTTCACTTGTGAATTGTGCGTATGCTTCTCGAAATTCACTCTTCAGTAAAATTGTTGCTTGCGTTGAGTCCTGGTAATATTTCGCCAGATGAAACAAATAGTACAGCTCATTCTTTGTAGCGGCTAGTTACTTTTCCTATCATTTTTCTCAATCCAGTGTGGCATCAGTTATATTCATCCCCACACTGATTAGCTCGGTTGTCTTTGCATTTTCTATGTTGGGCAACTTTTCTTATGTGGTGATGAGAAGCGTGTTATCTAGTGTGAGCATCCTTTTCTTGGTTGTCCTTCTCATTATAGATTTCCCCTTTTTTTCATAAGAAATCGCATGTATATTGGTGACCTCATCCACGAGCTTAGGGATTTGTTGGTATCCCCAGGTCAGAGTGTTTCCCAAGCTTCTTTCCGTATATATTTGTTCTAAGACTGGCTCTTGTACTTCTTTGGGAAGGGAAACTTTTGTATGTTCTAGTGATTTGAGCTCCTACTGGTGGTCGTTGGCTATTGGAGTGTTGGCCTTAGATGGAGAAATGGTCCCAGGCTCAACACTAACTTGGTGATTAGTTGTTGTGGTGCCAATCTCTAGTTGTTGCAGTTCTTCTTCTTTTTCATCGAATCCTAGCTCATCCTTAGAGATGTCTTTCAGAGTCCTCGATAGGTCAATAAAGACTATGTCTAGTATACTCTCAGCCTCATGGTCCCCATGCAGATGGTTTAGAATCATAGCATTGAGAATTGGAGAAAATTTCCCCCCCGGTTCTTTCTCCTTTGTGATTGGCACTGGAGTTATAATCGAGACCCCCAAGCTCTCTTCATCATCATAGATGGTAATCATATCAAAGAGGATGTTAGGCACACATGTTTCACCTAATGTTCTTGGAATATCCTACTGGGCTATAATAGTCACTGGTGATATGGCTTTCGGTGTTAGAACTCTAAGGTTTTCTGGATCGGCGGTTCCCTCCAATGGGGTTGATTCTGAGCCATTTAGCTCCTCTCTGATATTTATTGGGTCAGTTGGGGTGATCCTTATAGGTTCTAACATCTCAGGATCATTTTATAACCTCCGGATGACTCTTTGGGCTTCTTCTCACAACAACATACCCCTCCTCTGTGTCTTTGTGGCTTCTACTTCTTTGTTCTCTTCCCTAACCATGAGGGCTTCTTGAGCCATTTGTTATATCATTTCAACATGCTCATCCATACTCATCGCTTTAAACTTAGTCATATTTGGGTTATATTTTCTCTGTAGTACCTTCTCCTAGTCATGAGCACATTCTATAAATATTTTATCTTCAAACTTATCTTGTGTGTATGGCCAACAGGAGAAGAATTGTGATGCATTTTAAAGTACTAGGCCTCTAATGTCATGTTTGTGAAATAATCATGTGGGGAATCTGTATTCCATTTGGCTCAAACCCTCTTGTTTAGATTGTGCAGTATTGTTTACCATGTAAAACCCCATATGGAAACCATAGGGTATGAACGCTCGCTTCTTGTCTTTAACCAAAGTCGCCTTATAGCTTTGTAGAATGGTTTGGTAATAGATTTCTCCCATGACAAGTCAGTCTGTGACGTGAGTGGGGAGTAAATGTGGTGCATCGGTAGCCCCAAACACCCTGATATAAATCGCGGTTTCCTCTAAGTATCAGTGGCCTACTTTTGAGATCATTTTCTTGGTTGTTGCTGAAATTCTTGGGCATTCTTTCTTAAAAATAATAAAATAGATCCGAGCTATAAACTTATCGCAGATGAGAGCATAGTATTTTTTGTACCTGTTTTCCCACAAAATGTTGAAGTAGACATGTATAGGTATCTCGACAACATGCCAACTCAGATTCATCCCTGCGAAGACGTTCCTTGTGCAGATTATGTCTAGTAGGTACGATGCCATGCAAAAAATAGGTGTTTCTCCATCCTTTGGTGTTTGGGCCTACAATATATTGGTGTTAAATTGTTTTGAAATGATTTCTCCCCAGTTGAAGATGCTCTTGGAGATGGCCACAGTGTATGCCATGGGCATCCATGCCTCTGGAAACTTGGCACAATCCTTCTCCCCGTACAATCAACAGATTAAAGCCATTAAATAAATGTATGGATCCCTTAAGTTTGTTGTTCCATACCATTCATTGCTTTGTTCTGTGAAATTTTTTTCTTCCTTCCACCAAGAGGCCATCAATTTGTTGGTGTCATGGAACTCATATAATTTCACTATGAAATGTGTTTAACCGCTCCTTTGGGTCCCTGAGCTTGTAGTATTTATGGACCTTTGTCAGGAGAAAAACATCGACGCATCTGCCATTCTCATCATTGAACATGCACTTCATTATGTTTGTATGGTCGATTATCCACCCCAGTGTCTCGATATGGGGAAAGACCAGGGTTTGGTAGGCTACCACATGCAGGCATGACCATCGGATGTTTGGAAAAACCTGGTCGTCAAGCATCCTTACATCCGGGTTGCTATGGGGGATAAATTCAAGGTAATATTCCTGGTTAACCTATTGAACAAATCTCCCCACTGCGGGAGCATTATCTTTGACTTAGTTCTTGTCTATGTGTCTCCAAATGCAGGGGGCAGGGAAAATGCCTTCTTAGTAAATGGTATGATGACCAACTCCACTTTAGTAGAAAACTCCAACTGCCTCGCAACACCAAGACAAGATCCTTCACCAACCTCTGCTTCTTTCATTTTTGGTGCCCTTGGCGAGCATCTGGCCGCTGGCTTCCTTGGAGGAATTTTCCCATAGAAAGAGAAGAGTTAGACACCATATTGTAGAGATGATACTGATATATAAATAAAATGTGACCACTAAAATGATAAAATAAATACATTCCTCTTCTTCACACTAGCTTAACTTGGTTTTGAAATTCTAAGAATCGAGTGCAACTCTTGAGATGCTCTTTTCGCTTCTTTGACTGCTCTAAGAATGAGAAACTTATGTACAAAATGTTGTGGTTTGAAACTGTCTTAGTAATTTAAACGCATAGAATACTTACCGTGTCACATCAATTCTTCAATTCAGGGTGTAAATGCGGTTTTACAAAATCTGTCACCAAGATCTGCATTATGATCGTGATTAAATGCAGTCGTGGGTTGGTGGCACAGGAGCGAGCTACATTATAGTTCATCAGCAATTTCAAATTCTCGTTATTCATTCAGTGCATAGGGAAACAATGTATGCATAGATAAACATTAATTGGCCTATTAAATGATAGAATCCGATCTTATTTCATGTTGAAAACGTCCCATCATTCTGCTAATTTAAATGAGCGGATCGAGGGTTGGCGTTTTTCTTAAACAATGTTCATTGATATCCCTTGGAAAAAGCTCCAATGCTGTTCCATCTAGCTGTACAATGCTGATGTGTAAATGCTTACTTGGAAGTGCAACTAGAACATGGGGAAATCTAAGGTGACTCAAGATGAAACATGGTCATACGAAATGCCTACATGGTAAAGACACATGGCGCTTGAATTTGTCTCCTTCGCCTAAGAGTTTATTCTGAATCGGGGATTTTCGTTAGATATGCACTTTGAAAAATAGGTCTTATCCTATCAATGTCAAAGAAGTATCAGGGATCAACGATCAACGATCGACGATATGTTTAAAAATGTGTTCTTGAATTACCCCCCTTGAAACTTGTTGATGCCAAAAATACATCGGTGATTAGTGATCGACAATGTGTCAATGCAAAAATTTCCACAATTTAAATATTTAGGATTTCACTGACTCTAAAAAATGCATCATTAATCGATCATCAGAGGTTCGATATGGCCCATGTCAGTTTTTTTCCCTTTCATATTTTGTCGATGCCGATGGGATATCGGTGATTTTCTGAAAAATTCTTCGCAAACATAGCTAGCAAGCAGTTCCCTTCTCCTTCATTTTTTCCTAATGTCGATGATACATCGATTATCTACGATTATCATTGTTATGTGGTCATTTTAATTCTAGGATTTATTCGATGCCAAAAATAGGTGCGTGGGTCACAATTTTAGTTGTGAATTCTTAGTTAAAATGCCAAGTTCTTTTTAGAGAAAAAAGTTTCAATTCAATAGGTCCAAATATATCTAAATGTGATCGATGATGAGACATGGAAACAAAACTTAATGATCCCTACACAATGGACTCAATTTAGAAAGAACAAAAAAAAAAAAAACACGTGGTACCCAAAAGAGAAAAAATTTCAAAAATCTTTTAGGGTGTGTTGAGCACTCAACAAATGGTGATTCTTTAGGTGAAAACATAATCTCTACTCCCTCCTTCAGGCTTAGCATGTGTAGAATCTGGTTGAGAAACTATCTGGCTTCGATTTCTTTAGATTATTTCCTATCCATGTGTACAACTTCTCGGGTTCATGAATCCAGGTCTTCCTATGGAGTTCATCCCTTTTCTCAACTTTTTTCCTCTTGACCATGACCCATGCCCCTCTTTAACAAGATTCGGGTAAGATATTCATTGGTCAAGGCCATTTTATTTATCATTATTCCCTTGCTACGGTGTTTCTCTACTGCCGGTGAGCATCCATAACCCCAACAGAGTCACCCCGACATCACAGACCTTGCTCTACTACCAACGAGCGTCCATAGCCCCGACGGAGTCACCCCGATGTCACCGACCTTCATCAGCTACCAACAAGCATCCATATCCCCGACGAAGTTATCTGCATACCCTCTTTGACTTTGCACTCTTTTTAATATAATTGATTTTCTTCTGGCAGAAATTCCACAAGTGAGTTGGAGAGGTGGACGTATGTTATCTGCAAGGTGAAATTGTTAAGGTGAAAATCTTCCTATATTTGTCTAGAGGTACATGTGATATTTTCCAACTAGCCATCTTTCTCTTTTGGCTTTACTAGACCACCAGGTGGATATTTCATCACTGACCAAGGTTGTGTGTTTTGCAAAGACAAGATATACATCTCCTTTAAGAAATTTGTATTTGCCCAGTGTCTCTTATGTTGCACGTAAGCATAAGTTAGGTGCAGAGTTTGTTGCAACATATTTATTAAAGTCAACCACTACTTTATGGAACACAATTTAATTATAGAAAAATACCAAGCAAAAGGAAAGACAAAAATAAAGAGGAATTTGCAATCATCTTACCCTAAACCTACACATTTATTAGAATATATTCCAAAAGAAACATGAAAAAGACATTTTTTTAATAGAAGTATTGTTTTAGGGCTTGGTCATTCACTGGGAGAGTGTCGAGTCCCCCCCCCCTAGATTTTTAAACCAATACATGTCTGCTCCAATTTTCTCGGATACCTGGAAAGGTCCAAGCCATAGATTTTGAAATTTTGAATATTTTCCCTTAGGTTCGTTTGATCTATCCCATTTCAAGACTAAGTCTCCTACTTCAAAACTCTTCTCTTTGGCCTTATGCTTCTCAAACCATCTTTTAACTATCTGCTAATGAGCGGTGAACATAGATTTAGTTTTCTCCCTTTCCTCTTCAAGAATGAGGAGGGTATCAATTATTTGTTGAATAACTGATGAGGGTTGTCCTCTTGAAGCCTGAGAAAGATGAATTGATGGAAGATACAACCCATTTGGGATAATGGATTCTTGTCCATATACTAGAAAGTATGGAGAGATTCCTATAGCTTCCTTGGGTTTTACTCTATCTTCCCATAAGGAATTATGAAGCAAGATATTCCAATTCTTCTAATTTTCTGCAACTATTTTCTCCAAGATCCTCACTAGGTTTTTATTAGTTGATTCTTACACCCCATTTTATTGTGGGTAGTAGTTTGCAGAGTATATTATTATGATTCCTTTGTCCAGAGCGAACTATGTTAATAGAGTAGAAGAAAATAAGGCATCATTGTCAAAAACGAGAATGGAAGGAATCCTAAACCTTGTAATCAGTTGTTGTTCTATGAATTGGATTACAACCTTTTCATTCACGTGAGTCAGAGGGATGGCCTCTGCCCATTTTGTGAAATAATCCATAGCAGTCAGTATATATTTATGTTGTTTAGAAGAATTCATAGTAATCTTCCCTATGACGCCTAACCCCCATTGCTTGAATGGTATGGATATGGTCATTGGTTGGAGTGGGAAAACTACCCTCTTTTCTCTACCAATGCTCATTTGACAAGATTTACAGTTTCTAGCGTATGTATGAGCGTCCCTAAATAGAGTAGGCCAGTAACAACCGACTCTTAATATTTTGTGAGATGTGGTATCTCCTACAAAGTTTCCACCTACAATACCATCATGGATCTCCCTCAGAACCTTTTCTACATATTCATGTTAAATAAATATTAATAGTACTCCATCGTAATTTACGTGGAAAAGTACTGAATTTATGAGGCGATATTGCACAGATTTTAGCTTGAGATGTCTCCTTTCCTTAGGGCTTAAGTTTTCTGGGCAAGTCCCATGATGTAGGAGGTAAATAAATTTTCCATACCAAGATTATTTCCCTAGGGGAATGTATAAAGCTTCACTGTACCATAATGCTAATTCATTCTCCCACCCAGGGTCTTCATTTATTAGATCTTGGGATTTTGCGACCAGTTTACACAATCCTTGTCCCTTACCTAATTTGGCAAGTTTTATATCTAGATCAAATTCTTGGACAACTGCCATCCAATTTCCCCTTATCTCTCCCACCTCATGTTGAGTGAACAACAATCGGACTGTGGGATGAGGCATGATGAATTCGGTGTGATTTTTCAATATGTAAGATCTAAAATGTTTCACTGCTTTGTATACCACATAATCATGTTTGTCTATATTCGAGTAGTTCAACTTGGCTCCTTGGATATTAGTTCTCATAAATGATACCGGTGCCTCATTATTGTCATCATCTTTCTAGGTCAATACTGTAGCCAAGGACTGGTTGGAGCCAAAAGTATAGAGGAAAACATATTTACTAAAGTCAAGACTTCGCAGCACTGGAGCTTGAGACATTGCAATCCTGATATTGTTGAAGGAATTTTTTCACTCGTCATCCAACTTAAACTCTGCATCCTTGCAAATCATTTTTTGTAATTGTTTGATATTTTAAGCAAAATTCGGCGTGAACTTCCTCACAAAGTTAATTTTCCCAAAGAAGGATTGCATAGCCTTTTTATTATGGGGCAAGGGAAGTTGAGCTATTTCCTTTATTCGTTCGGGGTCTATACGAATTCATTATTGAGATATAATATGACCTAGTAGTTTCCCTTCCTCTACACCAAAGATGGTTTTCTTAAGGTTCAAAGATATTCCATATTTCCTACACCTTTCAAGAATATGGGTTAGATGTTGGATGTGGTCTTCTATGTTCTTTGAATACACAATAATGTCATCCAAATATACTACTACACACTTGTTAATCAATCCTCGAAATGTTATGTTCATGGCCCTTTGGAAGGTTTCCCAAGCATTAAAAAACCCAAAGGGAATGCATTTATAAGAAAGCGTTACCCACTTGGTTCGGAAGGTAGTCTTCAATCGATCTTCCTCTAAAACTAGGACTTGGGTATAACCTGAGAAACCATCTAGAAGGGAAAAGATTTCAGAGCTAGACACGGTCTACAAGAGTTGTTCCATGGGTGGGACTATGTAATTATCCTTTTCTGATGCTCTGTTAAGGTTTATGAAATCTACACATAGGGGGATCTCCCCAGACTTCTTCCTGACAGGAACCAAATTGGCTACCCAGGCAGAGTGTCTCACCTAAAAGGCAATCTTAGAAATCAACAATTTCTACATTTCTTGATACATCAATGGTTCCAGAGAAGGATGATACTTTCGTAATTTCTATTGGAAAGGATTTATCCCAGGTTTGAATGGGATTGTGTTGTATAATGCGAGTATCATATGTTTTTAGTTCCTTGTAAGACCAAGAAAAGATATCC
This sequence comes from Picea glauca, assembly GCA_000966675.3. Classification (NCBI taxonomy): domain Eukaryota; kingdom Viridiplantae; phylum Streptophyta; class Pinopsida; order Pinales; family Pinaceae; genus Picea; species Picea glauca. The sequence goes on from JZKD02S0184710.1 coordinate 469,567, forward strand.
TGGTATTCCTTAAACAGTTTGATATAAGATTTCCTATATGCTTTGGATATTTTCTTACCAATGTTCACATTCTTGGGGTTCTCAAGGGTGTTTAAGTTTATAGTTTCATGTAAAGGGAAAGATCTCCTTGTTTTTTCATTCTTCGGCCCCTTAAACCTTTCTCTCAATTTGAAGAGATCTTCCAAACTGGCCACCCCTTCAAGTATCCTTTGAAACTTGGGATGATCATCAACATGGTCAATGAAATTATCGGGGGTGCCAAACTCAGGGAGCATGACATCCTTTATTATTTTGCTAATTTTATCCCAGTTATTTTTGCACCTGGCCCATTGTTCTTGGATCTCTCGATGTGGGTCTCGAGACATTTTTTCCCAGTACTCGATTGATCGCTTCAGCTGATTAAGACTACTTTTGCCTATCATTTGAATGCCATATTTTTCCTTATCTCATCCTTGTTGGACTTCCTCAATGTACTTGAGTCTTTCTACTATTTGTTGCACCCTTTCATACCATCACTCCATATCCTTGCATGTCGCGAGTGCCATGAGATTGTCATCCTCGAACTCAGCTATGTTTTTGGTTAACAAGTGTATTTCCTTCTTGAACTCATTGTAAACTCTTTCGAACTCATCTTTCAGATCCACAGCGGTCTGTGTGGCACCTTTGTAGTATTCGGCAAGATGGCGCAAGTGCTCAAGCTCCTTTAGGGTGGTAGCTAGTTCCTTTTCGTTCCTCCTAGCTCTGTCCAAGGTAGCATTTGAGAGGGATTTTCCTAGTGGATGGTTTCTTTGGAGGCATTGTTTCTATAGTTAAAACAACCTTTAAACATGTGTACAAAGAAGATTTGGGTTGAGAACATAAAAAGGAAGCACAAAAAACCACAAGTGGATACTTACCTGTAATGCTTGCTAAGCTAGTTGTCTAATACTCACTAAACTTTGGACAACTTCTCTAGATTGTTAGCCCTACTCCTCTGTTTGTTCTGAAATATTCATCATGGAGGATATGATCATACACAATGAATTCGAAAGAATATAAATGGAGAGACTCTATCTATCGTATCAACCAGTTAATACAAGTAATAAATGCAATTCAAAAATAGACTATCGTCGGTTCTCCACAATTAAATTGTAACTAGTTGACGGCAGAGGCATGGAGGCAGATGCATTGTATCAGCGAGATTTTAATGGTTTCATTTGATTCATGCACGGATTAGCAACTAATACGCAATCCACAATTTTACTAACACTTTAAATGTGTCGTACCTAACAAATCTGAGGGTTTAAACGTCTCATCACCTCATGTATTTCCGGCATGGAGGTCGAGGATCAGTGATCGAAGGAATTTTTTAGGTGTGTAGCTCCTTGGTGGGTTATCACCTTCGTTACCTCCTGTCGCCAAAAAAGTTTCGGGAGCCGGCAGTTGGTGATACCACTCCTCCTTTGCATGACTCTTACCATTCATTTTCCTACCAAAGCCAAATGGATCGGTCTTCGGTGATACCCCTGCCAAAGTTCATTCACAAAAAACAAATACTTTTGTCTGTCGATGTCGATGAAGATCGACCCTCGGCTATTTTAAACTTCTCAAATGATTTTCTCCACCTTTAATCTTTACTAATGTCGAACTCCCTAAGAACGTTGGGGAAAGCTTTAGTTTGTCGATTCCTTAAGTGGTTGTTAAGTACCTTTAAATGGTTAAGATGTTTCTTTGTTGTATGTTCAAGGGAAAAATATAAGCACAGGCATCGGTTTCATACTGAAGGAAAAACAGACAGTGCAAAGGATTGAGTTGTACCCAAAAAGTAAAGAAAGACTTTTTAGGGTGTGTTGAGTGCTCAACAAATGGTGATTCACTGGGAGAAAGCATAATCTTTGTTCCTCCTTCATTTTTTTTTACCCTTTTCGCTCTTATTATTATTATTATTATTATTAATATTATTATTATTATTATTATATATTATTTATCGGAAGTATTGTTTCAGGGCTTGGCCATTTACTAGGAGGGCATTAGTTTCCCCCCTCAAACTCTGCAACAAATAAGTGCTTGCCCCAATTTTTTTAGCTACCTGGAAAGGTCCAATCCATAGAATCTGAAACTTAGAATGTTTCCCTTTTGGTTCATTTTCTTTGTCCCACTTCAAGACTAAGTCTCCTACCTCAAAATTCTTTTCGTTATCCTTATGCTTATCAAACCATATTTTCACTATCTGTTGGTGAGCTAGGAATTTTGACTTAGTCTTTTCTCTCTCTTCTTCCAGCATGATCAGTGTTAATCCTTTGTTGCGTGGCCAATGAGGTTTCTTCGTTGGAATCTTGGGCCAGCTGAAGAGACGGAAGATAGAGTCCATTTGGGAGGATGGTTTCTTTCCCATAGACCAAAAAGTATGGGGAATTTCCTATAGATTCCTTGGGTGTGACTCTATCATCCCATAGATCATTATAGAGTTGATTATGCCAATTTATTTGGTTATCTGTAACCATCTTATTTAATATCCTTACCAGGTTTTTATTAGTTGATTCAACCACACCATTTCCCCGGGGATAATAATTTGCGGAGTACTTGATTATGATTCCTTTTTCCAGAGCAAACTTCGTCAATAGGGTGGAAGAAAAGTAAGTTGCGTTATCAAAGACCAGAATAGAAGGGACACCAAACCTCATGATCAGTTGTTTTTCTATGAATTGGATCACTACCTTTTCATTTACATGAGTCAGAGGGATGGCCTCTGCCCGTTTCGTGAAATAGTCGGTGGAAGTAAGAATGTACTTGTGCAGTTTTGAGGATCTAGGTGTGACTTATCCTATGATATCCAACCCCCACTTCTCGAAAGGTCGAGAAATAGTAACAGGTTTGAGTGGTACCATCGCTCTTTTCTCCTTTCCAATGCTTATTTGACTAGTCTTATAGTTTCTAGCATAAGTATGAGCGTCTTTGAACAAGGTGGGCCAATAATAGCCGGCTCTCAGAACCTTATGAGCAATAGTGTTTCCTACAAAATGTCCCCTGGCGAGGCCATCATGGATTTGTTTCAGTACTTTGTCTGCATCTTCTCATTCAATACATCTTAATAGTACCCCATCATAATTGATCTAGAAGAGCACCGAATTTATAAGATGATGTTGTGCAGATTTTAATCTCGGGGCTCTCCTTTCTCTAGGGTTGAGGTTTTCGGGACAAGTCCTGTGATGTAGAATATAAGTTAAATATTTATACCAAGAGTCTTGTCCTGGGGAGATGTATGCTACATCACCACACCATAGTGCCATTTTGTTCTCCCATCCGAGATCTTCATTTACTTGATCCTTGGCTTCAGCTGCAAGCTTGCACAACACTTGTCATTTTACTAGTTTGGCAGGTTTTATATCCAAATCAAATTGTTGGACTACCACCATCTAGTTCCCTGTTCGTTCTCCCATTTCTTGTTGGGTAATCAAGGATCAGACTACAAGGTGTGGCACAATTAATTTAGTGTGATTCTTGAGGATGTAAGACCTAAAGTGTTTTACTTCCTTATAAACCGCGTAGGCTAGTTTGTCTACAGTAGTAGAATTGAGATAAGCTCCTTGAAGATTAGTACTCATAAATGACATCGGGGCTTCGTTGTTGTCATCATCCTTTTGAGTTAAGACTGCAGCTAACGATTGATCGGAGGAAAAGTTATAAAGGAAAAAATATCTATTGAAATCAGGACTTCACAACATCGGGGCCTGGGAAATGGTAGCCTTGATGTTGTTGAAGGTGTCCTTTTTCTCATCATCCCACTTAAATTCAGCATCTTTGTGAATCATATTTTGTAAGGGTTTGATGATTTCTGTGAAGTCGGGAGTGAACTTCCCCACAAAATTGATTTTCCTGAAAAAGGACTGCATAGCTTTCTTGTTATGGGGTAATGGAAGTTGAGCTATGGCTTTAATCCTTTCTGGCTCTATGCAAATCCCTGCTTGAGATAAAATGTGACATAACATATTACCTTCCTCGACACCGAAGATAGTTTTCTTAGCGTTTAAGTATATACTTTATTTCCTACACCTCTCGAAAATTTGAGTTAACTGTTGGGTGTGCTCTTCTCTATTCTTTGAATACACTGTTATGTCATCTAGCTATACTACCACACATTTATTGATTAGTCCCTGAAAAGCTATGTCCATGGCTATTTGGAAGGTTTCTCCTGCGTTAATTAACCCGAAAGGCATGCACTTGTAAGCGAAGGTTCCCCATTTGGTTTGGAAAGTGGTTTTTAAATGATATTCCTCTAAAACAAGGACTTGGTTGTATCCTGAGAAATCGTCTAATAGAGAGAAAATATCTGAACCCGACACGGTGTGTAGAATTTGTTCCATTGGTGGAACTTGGTAATTTTATTTTCTTGAATCTCTATTGAGGTTCCTAAAATCCATGCATAGGCGGATTTCTCCTGAATTTTTCCTCACCGAAACAAGGTTCACTACCCAAGCGGAATGCCTAACCTAAAAAATGATCTTGGCATCTAAAAGTTTCTTTATTTCCTGATACATGAGAGGTTCCAGGGATGGGTGATACTTTCAGAGATTTTGTTGGAAAGGTTTCACTTCCTGTTTTAGAGGGATGGTGTGTTGAATGATGCAGGTATCATATGTTTTCAAATCCCTATAGGACCACGCAAAGACATCCTTGTATTCTCTGAATAATTTGAGACAAGCTTTCCTTTCTTATTTATATATAGTCTTCCCCAAATTCACATTCTTTGGATTCTCTGGGGTCCCAATATTTATAGTTTCATGAAGGGGATAAGAGCTACCAGTCTTTGTGTTTTGGGGTCACTTAAATCACTCTTTTAGATCAAACAGATTTTCTAGATTAGCTGCCCCTTTCTAGATTGTGTGACCCTTCAATTTATCCATAGTTTGTCTCGTCCGAGGGTCGGTTCTTGTGGATATCTCTTGGAATTATTCATCATCAATAGCGAGATATTTGAAATTATCTTGGTTAGTTAAGAATTATATGATTTGTTCATCTCCTTCGAAGACTTTCCAATTGGAAATGTTATTAGGTATCGACAGTTTGTAGATCAATTCCATAGTGAATCGGGAAGCTTCATAATCTTCTAAAGGTGATAGCCTGGAAATGGCTATGGCCAAGGAGTCAGGAAGAATATTCTTTGTTCTAGGGATCATAGTGATATTAAAAGGTTCAAATTTCTCTATTAACCTATGCACCTCCTGTTGATAGTTCTTTAGATGAGGAGAATTGCAATGTATAGTATTTCTTACTTGTCTAACAATAATTTCAGAGTCCCCAAAAACTTTCAATTCTTTGATATCCAAATCTATGGCTTTCCTTAAACCTTGTACCAGAGCTTCATATTCGGCAGTGTTGTTGGTACATTCAAATTCTAGCCTACAAGACAAGAAACAACGTTTACCAATAGGATCGATGAGGATGCATCCTGCTCCAAACCCTTCTTGATATTTAGATCCATCAAAATAGAGGGTCCAAATTTGTGAATGGGAATCACTATTTTCGTTTCCCTTATTAGTCTCTTTCTCCCTGACCTCTTGTTTCACAAGATCTAGCAACGAGTTTTAGCAGAAGAGGGTGTCTCCTATCGGTATCGACGATTTCTCTTGGAAAATCAATTCAGAGTTTTGGGTAAGAGGAACATCGGATAAGAGGGGGGGAAAATTTCTGAAGTAGGATTCGCAGGAATAATTGCCCAGTATGGGGAAATCTGTGGACGATAGCTCGTTAGGGGTTTCTAAATCAGTGACCGTATGCTTTAGATATCTTTCCCTATCAATTATGATCATGTTCTTGTGTCCCTTCAGGGGTAGACAAAGGTGTGCACAGTCTGTACTAAAGTATTCTTTTATCTTTTCAAACCAATCTCGACTAAGCAATAGCCCATATGCCTCTGGGATATCTACTACGATAATTTCAATTACTTGCACAAATGTGGGGTGTGTCGATATTCTGATCATCACGTCTTTGAGTTCTCCTATGACCTTGACCTAGGTCATGTCTAGTTGTATGACATGTTTATCACTCTTGAGAGGAACAACATTCAATTTCTTGCAGATGGACAAGGGAATCACGTTGGAAGACGCCCCAGAATCTACCAAGCAATTGTGAAGGTTCTTGTTGAAGACTTCAAATGTTAAGAGGAATGGTGGGACAAAAGGTTTCTCCTTCCTATTTCCCAAACATGTGTTCACAGTTGGTTTTCTCATCGAATTGGTGGAAGACACATTTCTTTCCGGGCCACTCATTGCCGCTTTTTTTTGTTCTGAGCTCAAAGCTTGTAGCAAAAAGTATTTATGCTGAGGAACCCTACATATGTCCATAATGGATATATTAGCCCTTAACTTCTTCAAATGTTTGACCATGTTACAATCTAGTTTGGGTGATTCCTGGGTATGAATGCTTATAGGTTTCTTACTGAGAGAGAAAGGCGTTTTCAGGTCGAGAGTTGCCTTACTCTTCAAGGCTTGGGCGACGTCAGTATCTTTCGACCCAAGAAGACCCTTACTACATGTCTGTATTGCTAAAACTTCTGTGGGTTGTTCCTGAGACTCAAACAGGTCATCGGAAGGCATGATTAGGTCGGGATCCCATATCAGCATGGTCATATCTTGTGGTGGGTCAACTTCTTCCTGGTCAGCAATATTCATGACCAAACTACTTGGTTGTTCGGTCAAGGAGACTTCATCTAGAAACCGATTGGACATCAAATTCATGGCGTGTACCCATTGAGGAAAGTCCCTTTCAGAGTGGTTTTTCTGATGATAAGTACAAAAATAATCAAACGCAACATTCCCTAGATCAATATTTAAGTTGGCTAGGGGAGGTTCAATTCCTTTGAAAGGTGGATTTCTTTTAAAGAAATACTTATAGGGCATTTGGCCTTGGTTTCCCTCTCCTACACTTCTCTTCATGTCTATGATTTTATTTGATATTATTTTAACCATGCGTGGTAAATATTTTATATCTCCATTACCCTTGTCGGGAGTTTGTTCAATTGGTTTTCCCGACGGTCTAGTCAAAAGGAGTCCTCTCCTGGGAGGGGGTTGGGTTTCTTTATTTACTAGAAAGGCCTAGCCTTATTTACATCCTTTCATCTGGAATTCTATCATTTTGGTCTCTTCAAATTTTTTTGCCAGGGTTTGCCTAGCAACTCTTTTTACAAACATAGAAATAGAAGCTAGGAGCACGTTGGCGTAGACCTCGATTTGTAACTCTTGAGTTCGTTTTGCCTCGGGTTGGAATTTGTTTAAGATGGTCTTGAATCTCTTATTGAAATATTTGACCCTCTCTTTCGGACTCATGGTGGCTACGAACAACTCAACCATCAAGGCTCCCCTAGTGGTTTCCTCTGCAAATTTATCTAGAAAGTCTTTCTGGAACTTAGTCCAGCTAGTTATAGATCCTACTGAGAAATTAAAATACCACGTGGAAGATGAATTTTCAAATGTGTAGGGGAAAATTCTACAGACTACATCTTCATGTTGAACATTCATGAGTCTAATTGTGCGTATGAACTTCTTGATATGATCTTCAGGTAAATCTGAAGTTTCAGGGTTGTACTTAGGAAGTAGCTTCTTTGAATGTTGGGGAAGCTTATGTATTCATCTAGGGATGGCCACGGCTTCTCTGACCAACCAGGGCTGGTTGTTTTGAAGTGGGATTTCTCTTTCTTCCTCATGGTTATTATTACCTTCCATATCTTTAGAATCCAAGTCGAAATATTCTTCTTCCGAAAATTCATTTGGCTCGGAGATGTCGTCAGCTGGCGTTTCGGGTATCAAACCAAGAGGTTCTTGGATTTTTGTATTTGCGAAATCTATTAAGTCTTCTATGGAGTGTACGAAAATCTCGTCAAGAGTGATAACCACTAGTCTGCTTTGTTGTTTTCTTCGAGGGAGGATGAGAGCTAAGGACAACACATCGATCTATCGGGCATAGGCTCTAGTGATTCTCCTGAATTGATTAACTTCCTCGTGAGGAAGGGAGTAAGGTATTTCAGGGTGAAAAGGTTATTCCTTGGGCTGGGGTGAGTTATCTATTTTGGGAATACTCAACGTGTGTGGGTTTTCTTGTGAAGAACTAGCCATGCATGTGGGTTGTTACAAATCTGTAGGTTGTTTGAAATGAAAGATAAAATATATATTCAGTCATTCATTCTCAGGCCCTCCTTTTAGCGCCAATTCTGTTGATGGGTCCTAAATCCCTTGACTCAACAATAGGAACCAAACCCACCACTGAGGCCCAATTAGACTCTACAATGTTTAAAATGAAATTTTTCTCCAGATCTTGCGATCCGACCAATTTATCGATGGGATTTTGTGTTTTCTTGTGAAGGCTCTTCCTTTAGTTAGGATTGTTTTCTTCTGTATTTTCTCTTGGATGGGGCTAATATGAGATATGAAATCCATTATATACCAAATTGAAAAACAACAGGATTAATTTTTAACTACTGGGGAAGAGGTTAAGCTTGGGATAACCCGCTACTCAACATGCAGACAATTACTTTATACCATAGCCCTAGTATTAATGCATTAACCATGTGAGCATCCAATTACTTTCTAAGACACTAACTATCAAAAAGAAAGCACATATGTAATAAGATAATGGCAAGAAAAATAATTCATCAACCATAACCATGCATCACATAATAACACAATGATTTATCTTCATAATTAAAGGAAAGAACATCAAGACATTGCACCAGATAACTTGACAACAGAATTAATTGATCTTACTCATTATTGCATCATTCATGAAATAGGATAGGAAGTAGTTATTCTCCAAGTCCAATCACATCCATCTGATGAAAATAGATTTTCTTTGGTCCAGAAGGACTTCCCAATTCATAGAAGTCTCAAAATAATTCTTAACAACCAAAAAAATAGTTCTTACGACAACCATCGACCTCCAACTAATTGGTTGGTGTCTTTATTTATAATATAAAGTTTTAACTAAAACTAACATCTAAGTGCAGCTTAAACAAAACAAAAATCGCCACGTGGCATTATCTTCTAACAACTTCTTTAACAATCATCCTGAGATACTTCTTGGAAAGGGTGACTTCTCTCATATTCAGTCCAGCTGACAAATAGTTCTTCACAAGTTTGGGCCCATGGAAATCTGTGTTGTTCCATCAAGGCCGCATATATTCCCTTGATGTCCACTGCATGCTCTCGGTACTTTACTAAACTGGATTTCAGTTGTTGGAGCATGGTTCGGGCTCTGATCAGATGTTCTATGAATTATTGCACTTGCCCTAGTCTCGCATCGGCTATCTTTGCAGATTCTTCGGTCCATAGCGCATCTTGTTTAGCATGCAGTTTGACCATGTCACTCAAGTCGATGAAATTATTGGGGGTTCCAAACTTGGGGAGCCCAACATCCTTTATTGTTTTGTTAATTTTATCCCAGTGCTTCTTGCACCTGGTCCATTGTTCTTGGATCGCTCGATGTGGGTCCCGGGAGATTTTAGCCCAGTACTTGGTTGATTGCTTCATGTGATTAAGACTACTTTTTCCTATCATGTGAATGCCATGTTTTTTCTTATCTCAGCCTTCCTGGACCTCCTCAATGTACTCAAGTCTTTCTACCTCTTGTTGTGCCCTTTCATACCATCGCTCCATCTCTTTGCATGTCGCGAGTTCCATGAGAGTGTCCTCCTGGAACTCAACTATGTTTTCAGTTAACAGGTGTCTTTCCTTCTTGAACTCATTGTAAACTCCTGCAAACTCATCATTCATATACACAACGGTCTGCGTGGCGCATTTGTAGTATTCGGCAAGATGGTGCAAGTTCTCGAGCTCCTTTAGGGCGACAGCTAGTTCCTTTTTGTCCCTCCTAGCTCTGTCCAAGGTATCACCTGAGAGGGTTTTCCTAATGGAGGGTTTCTTCAGAGGCATTGTTCCTGTAGTTAAAACAGCCTTTAAACATGTGTATAAAGAAGATTTGGGTTGAGAACATAAAAGGGAAGCACAAAACACCACAAGTGGATACATACATGTAATTCTTTCTAAGCTAGTTGTCTAATACTCACTAAACTTTGGACAACTTCTCTGGATTATTAGTTGTGCTCCTCTGTTTGTTCTGAAATATTTGTCGCGCAGGATAGGATCATACACAATGACTTCGAAAGAATATAACTCGAGAGAATATATCTATCGTATCAACTAGTTAATACAAGTAATAAATGCAATTAGAAAATAAACTATCGTCGGTTCTCCACAATTAAATTGTAACTAGTTGACAACAGAGGCGCAGAGGCAGATGCATTGTATCGGTGAGATTTTAACGGTTTCTTTTGATTCACGCATAGATCAGCAACTAATGCACAATATGCAATTTTACTAACACTTTAAATGCATTGTACCTAATGAAATTGAGGGTTTAAATGTCTCATCATGTCATGTCTTTCCAACGTGTAGGTCGAGGATCGATGATCGAAGGAAGGTTTTAGGTGTGTAGCTCCTTGGTGGGTTATCACCTTCGTTACCTCCCGTCGCCGAAAACATTTTGGGAGTCAGCGGTTGGTGATACCACTCCTCCTTTGCACAACACTTACTCTTTGTTTTCCTACCGAATTTGAATGGATCGGTCTTCGACGATACCACTGCCAAATTTCATTCGTAGAAAATAAAGACTTTCTTTTACCAACATCGATGAAGATCGGTGCTCGACTATTTTAAACTTCTCAAATGTTTTTGCCACCTTTAATATTTATCGATGTTGAACTCCCTAAGCATGTTGGGGAAAGATTTAGTTTGTTTATTCCTTAAGTGGTTGTTACATACCTTTTAATGGTTAAGATGATTCATTTTTGTATGTTCAAGGTAAAAAGATAAGCACAGGCATTAGTTTCATACTGAAGGCAAAACAGATAGTGCAAAGGATCAAGTGGAACCCAAAAATTAAAGAAAGACTTTTTAGGGTGTGTTGAGTGCTCAACACGTTGAACCTATGGATCCTCCTCCAGTATTGTTCAAAGTTGCGATGCTTTATCAAGAAATTCAGCTATCATGCTAACCTGTTTCTCCATCTCCTATATTTGTATTGTTGTTGCCTATCTCCTTTTCTCCTTTACTTCCAGTGGAGTTTTTGGTGTGAGCTATTCTCAGAGATCCCCTATCTCCTTCTGGTATCGAGCAATTTCCTGCCTAGTCTAGTCGATATTTTCTACAGTTGGGAGTTCATTTCCTTTGCGCAGTGCTTGGAAGTTTCCCAAAAATTTCTCCCACTCTTCATTCCAATTCGTTCCTACGTTTTGTCTCTTCCTGAGTTTCGGATTTTTCCTACTCACAATCTTTTTCCAGCGCTTCCCGCTTCTTTGTTGCTTTCTATAGCTCAACTAAGTTTTTATGTGCCCAAGACTACATCTCGTGGTCGATGCTAACCTGCAATTTGTATAGTTCCCTTGATGGCATCCATGTCAAGACCAATTGGATGTGGTCCAAAACCTTCAGTGGTGTCTGTCCCACGATTTCATCCATTCATAGCATGCTCATTTTTATGTAGACCATTGCATGTGTGTGTGGCATTCAGAGGACTGGGTATCGCTCTTCTACCTCCACTCTTTCATTGGTTTGTGTTGTCGATGACTCTATGCCTCTGCTGCTACTTACTCTCTGGGCCTCCACGGGTGTCTTTAGGAGTTGTCCCATTTGTGCCATCTCTTTTTGTAGTTTATCCCTATGATGTGCTATGTGATAGAAGTCTTCTACTAGTCAATCTTGGACCATTTGGACAATCATTTATCCATCATCCTCCATGATCATATAGTCTGGTGATTCTCATTGCGCCTTTGATTTCTTGCGCGCACCTTCTGCCTGTACAACCAGTCTCTTAGTTCCCCCTAGTTTCTGTGTGATGGGATTTGGGGCAGTCTCCTGCACTCCCTTAACATGTTTCGGTTGTTCGGTGATCTCTTTCTGCCCCTTCTAGGTTCCTATCTACTTTAACCCTTTGTTTGCATAAGTCAGCTTATTTTGGCTCGTTCTTGGTTTCTTGAGTACTCGGATTTGCGGAGGCTGTGTTTCTGCTTGTGTTGCTTCTCCTTCTGTGGGTCCTTCTGGTACTTCCCGGGGAATGGATGGGATCCTCCATGCATTAGGCCATTCACTGATGACCATGCCTATATCACCTTTTTTGATGCAGTAGCACATCGATATCCACTGTCTATATGGATCCTTCCTTGGTTGTATCCACATGGCTTGACGTGTAGCCCAGAAGTTAGCGATGTCCCCATATAGAGTAACAGCCTCTTGTGTTATTCTCCATGATCGGATGATAGCTTCCTATATGTCCCATAGGTATGCTTCAAAGATGATTCCATTTTCCCTCTTATGCCTAGCTTGTGGCCTGGATATCACTAATAGATATATTTCTCCCACTGGTTGTGGTCTAGTACAGAAAACTACATACTCTGGTTCCCTCCATCCCATGAAGGATATGAGGGTGAGCAACCATGAGTAATGGAATTTTGTACTGAGGTCTTGCGCATATTTGCAGTCCACTTGGAACAAGTTTAATAGATAAGGCACCCAACTCACGAAGGTGTCGTATACGCATTGAGTTGCAACTGCGATGACTCTCGTTGGTACTTCATCTTTGAGGCATTTTATTAATAGTTTACAGGCTAAGATCTTTTCACCCAGTTGTATCGCTACATTTTTTATCCATTTGATTATAATTCCTCTTGGCCCCCTAGAGGTACCATATTTCTTCTTCATTTCCTCTGCTAACACTTTCTCCTTGGATTTATCGTCCAAAATCAGCGCGGGATCCATACCTCGATTGGGTAGTCCTATTATTTGTGCGATAAGCTCAACACTTATGGGGATAGGTTTGTCCAGCCATATATCCCCTCCGTGCATGACTGATAACAACTACTTAACGCATGTTGTTGCATACTGGCCTTTGCCAAAATGTGGAAGTTTCAGCAACCCTAAAATGCTTGTTCTGTCTAGTTCAACTGCCCACTGATTTGGCTGGCTGATCATTTCTCCAAGTTGGTTTACCACTATGTTCTGCATAAAAACCCTTGGTGCAAGTTTTGGGTACTTGGTTTTGTCTGACACATCATGGTCAGAGTACTTGAGCTTCCTGACATGACCCAGTAGGTGCAGATCTACCTGTACTCCCTCTAGTATGTGTGGCAGCACAACTTCTGTTGTTGGTTTCTTGCGAGGTGATATCGGTATCATAACTTTGTCTTCCTACTGTGGTGGTAGGTACGAAGTTCCAACAACTCCTGGTTGCTCCCCCGTAAGCCATTCTAGCCAAGGCAAGGTAGTTCTCATGGTCTCTTCTGTTGGTTGACCTAGGTTGGTGATCTGAAAATAGGGGGTTGACTTGCAATCACCCTCTACTACATTAAAATAAACTTCAGGACCTTGCTCAATGTCTTAGTTGTGCAAGATAAATTATGTGTCAAGTTTATGCATCTTTTAAAATTTTATGTGTGAGGTTCTTTAAAGGTTAAATGTTGTTTAATGAATACAACAACAAATGAATTGCAGCAAATAATAACCAACAAACTCACAACAATAACAAGATGATAAAGGAGTCCACCCTCAACTGGGATACATCTCCTTGAGCCTCCATCAATGGACTAGGCTCTTTGGGATTAGTTTTTCAAAGATTATTTTACAAGTTGTTTCTCAAATTCAATAGATTTATTGACTGTACCATTGGATTCAAAATACATAAAAACCCCAAAAAATGACTAATAGAACTCTGAAAATGAACCATGGCTCATCTGGGCATGACCTATTCTGCATGTGGCCTTGAGCTTCCTTGTGGAAACAACACCTGTAAAAGTACTCAAATTCCTCTGAAACCTATCCCAATGTGTTTAGAGCATAACAATTAGTCAAAAATGACTATTCATTCACAAAAACTAAAATTGGGCTCATCTTAGCATGACCTCCATCAATGGTGGTCCTAAGCCCCCTCGAGCTCCCTGAAACTTCAATGGTGTAAAACCTGAAATAGAAGTCTTCAAATGCCTTTGAAAATTGTTCCAATGGATTTAGAACATCCAAAAACCCCTAGTTGGGCTTTTTCTGCACCTCATTTGGCCAAAAGATGAAGTTAGGCCTCCTACCATTTTTCTCCTTCAAGCTTGTTGTCACTAGTTCGCTAATTTGCACCTCCTGTGTGAGTAACCTAGCCTCTAGGCATTTCCCGTGCCTAAACCTAGCACAAGCATGCATGCCCACAAAACACGCCAAAATGTTGCACCGTTAGTGAACTAAGCCCCCAATCACGGAGGTGTTGGGCGCATGGGGGCCATGTGGCCATGTTTCCCGTGCATAAAAAGGGTTACATTTGCAAGAATGAACCTAGGCTTGACAAGTGGCGTTCGATGGGGGTAGCCAAGTGTCAGTATGGAAAAGAACCATTTTAAAAATGTGTTTGAATAAATTCACAAGCAAATACGTGTGGCACAAGGGTCATATGAAAACGGCGCACAAAACTTAAATAAATATTTTAACATATGTTTGTTAAGTACCACTGTGTAGGATAGTGGTAGCCCACACCTTGTCAAAGTGCTTCATGTGTGGAGGTCCAGGGTTCGAACCCCATGGACTCCATAAAATTTTAACATACCAACCTTTAATATGGTGCCATGTGGCAGCCCACGCCTAGGCCATGTGGCACCATACCATTTGACAAAAATATGCCACATGTCCAACAATGATTCACCCACGTGTCTTGTCAAATTAATGCTTGCCAACTCAACACTTAACACATCACCACTTTCCACATCAGCTTGCAAAATCAATTGACACATCACCTGCCATGTGTGAGGCCATACCCTACCACGTCAACATGTACAGACTGTACAGTCAGCAATTTTTTTGCCTATTTGGCAAATCGAACAGAACGCGATATCTCTCTCATCCTATGTTTGTTTGACCCCATTCTAAGTGCGTTGGGTTTGTGACAATGATTCCTATGCACCCTTTCGTTTTGAAGTGATTTTGAACACTTTCATTTTTGGGCTAAAATTTGACCCCTGGTCTAGATTCTGATCACACCTTCCCACTGAAAGTATTTTGGACCCACAAAAGCTGATGATTATCTTCCTGAGCTTCATTACTCTTCTACTTCCAAGTTCTATCAACTAATTCTACTTGAAAAGTCTTTTTGGAAATCACTTGGGTACCTTGACATGCCTTGCACTGCAACTGGCTATGTCCCTCAACCATTGTTCTCTGGCTACTGCTGACCCATTGTTCTCTTTGTGCTTGGAAGACTGACTGCCTTCCCACTAAGAATCAAGTCCCTCTTGTGAACTCTTTTGGTGTCGACACAATCCTCTCTACAATGGCTGCAAAAACTTTCCTGCGACATCTTGTCACAAACCAAGAAAATCATCAATCTTGAAAACAAACTTTATACAAGACTGAAAATGATGCCAACCAACTCTTATTCTCTTCAAAGAAAAATGGTCACATCCTATGCTTCATCAAAGTACATGGTGTTTTCCTACATCTTGGTGTACTCAATATCGACTTACAAGCTGACAAACACCATCGACTAAACATAAGTCGAAAAACATGATCGACACAACATAGTCATCAAGACAACATTGACACAAGTCGAGACTCATTTGAAACATATCGACATTCCCAATGACAAGTCAACTTTCATGATACACAACCATGTTACATTCATGAGTCACTCATAGTGAAACTATCATCAAGTTCACTGTTTACATATACAAAATCACATGCATGTGCATAGCTCTTCAACTCTCCTTCAAGTGCAAACATAAGTACATAAACCCAAAAACATGTGGGTACATAAGATCTAGAAATGAAAAGCTAAATCGCTACAATAAGTGAGTATCATACCCCTCTTTTACATCCTTCTGGCGAAGTTGTGCAACAACAAGAATGCCTTCAAATGAATTGCATTCACATGCAAACTTGCATCATACAAGTTATGATAAACTGCTACAACTTGTCAAACTTTCAACAGAAATGGATGCATAAGGCTGAAAAGTGCATCTACAAACAAAGAAATGCAAGCCTTACTTGTTCAAGAAATCTAACCATTTCTTACCAAGCCAATTCAATGGTGAATTTTTCTGCTGAAAACTGTCCTCTTGTGAATCATCTTGACTCACATCGATGATGGAATCTGCTCTTCCATTCTTGCCAATCTCTTTATCCATTTTCTTCTTGTGTTGTGGATGAGTGGTTGGATGCAATGTCCAACATTGGTCAATGAGATGACCTCTCTTCTAGCAATAAATGCAAATCTTTTGCATCTTCTTTTCAAGTTGCCTTTGATTGGAAAGTTTCCTGAATGTGGTCAATATTTTCCAACATCTTGAAACATGATGGTTATACAAAACACAATATGTACATGGAATTTTTCTGCTATTTTTACATGCAAATTTACCATGCTTAACATAATAAAAAACAACTGAATGATAGGTAGAAATATACCTTGAACATTCACCTTTATTGCCTTTTTGAGGAGGTGAATTTGAAGAGTTACTATCTCTCCTTTGAAGAGCAACAACAATGTTGTTGTCCTCATGGTTGTCACAAATCTCTTGTTTCACACATTTTCATTCATCTTGAACACATACTTTGCATGCTTGAGGGATTGAACTTGCAACAAAATTTGTTCTTGGAACTGTTTCCCTTGTCTCCTCAACTTTGGAAAATGCTCCATCTTTCTGTTCATATCCAAGACCCCTATACTTGGGCCTCTCCTCAAAAACAATAGGCTCAACAATGCCTTGTGTATGCTTGCCTAACCCTCTACCTTCATAGCCCATTTTTAACAATAACTTGGACCCTATTCCTCTAGTGTGATTTTCAAAAACATCAAAGCATTCATCTTGAGAGGAATTTGAAGAAAAACCAACATTACATACCTCATGCTCATGCATGTACTTCGTAAGGTTTTCCTTTGCCTCATGGATTTGAGTCTCCATCTCATGCAACTTTTCAAGAAGCTGGTGCTTCTCCTCCTTCATGGCCATCAACTACTCTTGAAGGACAATTCTCTCCTTCCTATCTTCCCACATCTCTTGCACCACATCTCTCATGGTTAGAAACTCCTCCAACATCTCTTTGTCAAAGAACTTGACTAATGAATATGTATGAGAACTCTTATTGTTTGAAGCTTCCTCCATCTTTGCAAGATATCAAACTTCAACACAAAACTTGCACAATAATACCAACAGCTAAATATCTAGCAATCAATGGTAATCACAGGAGAAAAACTATTCTTTGATACCACCTGGTCTGAAAATAGGGGGATGACTTGTTTTTCTATGCAAGCACCCTCTACTCCATTAAAATAAACTTCAAGACCTTGCTCAATGTCTTAGTTGTGCAAGAGAAATTATGTGTTAAGTTTATGCATCTTTTAAAAGTTTATGTGTGAGGTTATTTAAAGGTTAAATGTTGTTTAAAGAATACAAAATCAAATGAATTGTAGAAAATAATAACCATCAAACTCACAACAATACTAAGATGATAAAAGAGTTCACCCCCAACTGGGCTACATCTCCTTGAGCCTCCATCAATGGACTATGATCTCTGGGATTAGTTTGTCAAATATTCTTTTACAACTTGATGCTTAGCTCCAATGGATTTAATTACTGTACCATTGGGTTCAAAATACATAAAAACCCCAAAAATGACTATTAGAACTCTGAAAACAAACCATAGTTCATCCAGGCATGACCTTTTCTACATGTGGCCTTGAGCTTCCCTGAGATTCCTTGTGGAAAAAACTCCTGTAAAAGTCCTCAAATGCCTCTGAAACCTATCCCAATGTGTTCAGAGCATAACAATTAGTCAAAAATGACTATTCAGTCACAAAAACAAAACTTGGCCTCATCTGAGCATAACCTCCATCAATGGTGGTCCTAAGCTCCCTCGAGCTCCCTAAAACTTCAATGGTGTAAAACCTACAATAGAAGTCTCCAAATTCCCTTGAAAACTGTGCCAATGGATTCATAACATCCAAAAACCCCTATATGGGCTTTTTCGACACCTCATTTGGCCAAAAGATGAAGAAGTTAGGCCTCCTTCCATTTTTCTCCTTCAAGCTTGTTGTCACTGGTTCGCTAATTCCCACCTCCTGTGTGAGTAACCTGGCCTCTGGGTGTTTCTCATGCCTAAAACCAACACACATGCACATGCTTGAAAAACATGCCACAATGTCGCACCTTGAGCGAACTAAGCCCCCAAATCATGGAGGTGTTGGCGCATGGGGGCCATGTGGCCACGTTTCCTGCGCATAAAAAGGGCTACGTTTGCAAGAAGGAACCTGGGATTGACAAGTGGCACGCAATGAGGGTAGCCAAGTGTCGGTATGGAAAAGAACCATTTTAAAAATTCATTTGAATAACTTCACGCGTAAATATGTGTGGCACAAGGGTCATATGAAAACGACGCACAAAACCGAGGGTTGGGACTAAGCCCCTGCCCGGAACCACGCCCAAAATGCAACATAACAAACTTAAATAAATATTTTAACATATGCTTTTTAAGTACCATCGTGTGGGATAGTGGTAGCCCACACCTTGTCAAATCTCTTCATGTGTGGAGGTCCAGGGTTGGACCCTCATGAACTTCATAAAATTTTAACATACCAACCTTTAACACAGTGCCATGTGGCACCATACCATTTGAAAAAATATGCCACGTGTCCAACAATGATTCACCCATGTGTCCTGTCAAATAAATGATTGCCAAATCAGCACTTTCCATGTCACCACTTGCCACATCAGCTTTCCAAATCAGTTGACAAATCACCTGCCATGTGTGAGGTCGTACCCTTCCACGTCATCATGTACGGACTGTACAGTTAGCAATTTTTTTGCCTATTTGGGAAATCGAACAGAACATGATATCTCTCTCATCCTATGTTCATTTGACCCCATTCAAACTGAATTGGGTTCATGATGACGAGTCCTATGCACCCATTCATTTTGAAGCAATTCTGAAAAATTTCATTTTTGGGCTAAAATTTGACCTGTGGTCTAGATTCTAATTAGTTGGGTACCTGCGACTCATCTGATTGCCCTTATGATACACAATTCAATGTCATTGCGTTAACTTCTGGGGTTGGTTCAGTGCTTTCTGGTTTCACTTCCTTTTGGGTTTCTACTTCCTCATTCTGAGGTTCCTGTGCCACTGCTGGCGTGTCCTCTTTCATGGCCTCTGTTTGTGGTTGTTGAATCTCTTCCAGTATTTGTGTAGAGTTCACCGGTGTTATTTCTAGGGATGGAATCACATTGATATCGATGATATCCAGTTGTTGTTGCTCATTTTCTTCTAGCGTTCCTTGTGACCTAGTTTGAACCCTGGTCGATCTGGCTGTCTGGCCTGGTTCGACGGACTTCGATGGTGCCATAGTGGTGAGTGTCGAATGTTTGTTGAGTTTGAAGGACTGTGGTGAGCTCTGTGGTCTCTCTTTGTTTGTTTGGGTTGTTTTTTCTCTCTCTCTATTCTCCTTTCGCGAATAGACTAGTTTATTCCATGCTTGTGTGTCGTATGGGCTTGTCATGAAGCTTATCGAGGACGCTTCCTTCATGATGTGATTAATGCACCATAACTGTGGGTTCAATGCATCTACGACAGTTTCATACTTTCCATTACACTTACTTTTCCTTTTCCAATGGGCGGGTTTAATGTGATGTTCCACCAGTGCTTGTCGTGCCTTAACTCCACTTAGTGTTGTCCTATCATCATGATTTTGCTGAATTTATGTTTCCCACTCGTTTTTCTTTGGCATGTAACTATTGTTCTTTCCTTTGTTGCATTCGTGTTTCGAGTGTCCTGTGGATTTTTTCTATCTCTAGCATGCTTTGCGCGTTTCATTTTTTTTTTAACTATGCGGTGGGTGGTAGATTTTCCTTATACGACTTTATTTGGCTACCGTTGATCATTCCTCTGAGGTATGCACCTGCTAAATCTCTTAACTATATAGCTCCACTGTCTATTACATATTTTACCTTGTATGGTCCTAACCAATGCATTCTCAGCTTTCCTGGGTGCTAAAACAATTTGTTGTCGTAGAGAAATACTAGATCTTCTTCCTTGAAAGCCTTCTTCTTAATGTGTTGATCGTTCCATGATTTGTCTTTGGCCTTCTGCACTTGTTGGTGGAATCCATATAGGATTCAGTCTTCCTCCATTTCTAATAGTTGGTTCAATCTTTCATGTATTGCACCACGTTCTGTTATTTGTGTGATCGCTGCTACGTGTAAGATGGGTACTAAAAATTCTAATGGCACTATTGTTTCTTGGTCATAGACTAGTTTGAATGGTGTGTGTCCTGTCAAATTTTTTCATGTCATCCTATATGCCCATAATACTACAGGTACTTTGAGGTCCCAGTCATCTCTATTGACGTTACAGATCTTTGTCAGTGCATTCTCTAGAATTTTGTTGAAGGCTTTTACTGTGCCATTCATCTGTGGCTGATACGGTGTGATTTTCTAGTGGTGAACTTAAAACTCTTCGAGCATCATGTGGATGGTGCTATTCATGAAATTCATGCCTTGGTCGCTCATAAAAAATATTGGGTACCCAAACCTAATAATTACTTGCTCAAATAAGAAGTGTGCAGTTGTCTCTGCGCTGGACTCTTTTACTGGTGCGGATTTCACCCACCTTGTTAGGTATTCTGTCACGGTGTTGATGTATCTTGCCCTTGTTCTTTTGGCTAGTGGGTTAATTGGTCCCACAAAGTCTATTTCCCATTTATCAAATGCCTGTAATGTCACTTGCAGTTGTAATGGCATCTCGTCCCTTCTATTGGGTTTGCCTACCCTTTGACAGACATCGCATCCCTAATAGTACTCTTGTGAGTCTTTGTGAATCATTGGCCACCATAATCCTACATGGAGTACCTTCTGCGCAGTATCTTTTCTTGCATAGTGTCCCCCTGCCAATCCCTCATGGGATTCTGCTAAAATTATTGGTCGTTCGTTCTCTAACACGTATCTTCGTAAAATTCTATCTATGCCCATTTTATATAGATGTTTTGCGATCAGTTGATAGTCAGGTGCGTGAATTACTAGGTTCTTCTTATGCGCGATGGTATATTCTTGCGGCGCAGTACCTGTGCTATAGTACTAGATGATCTTTCTGAAGTAGTCATCAACAATCTGTACTGAGAATAATTGTGCATCCAAAAAGTTGTCTTCTAATTTTGTGGGTTCTTCTCCATTCGTGACTCGTGATAGGTGGTCAGGGCCTGCATTCTGTTTTCCTGGTTTGACTATTACTTCAGGGTCAAATTCTTGAAATAACAGTAACCATCAACAAATTCTTCCCCCCAACACTGGCTCATTGACTAGGTATTTTAGGGATGAGTGATCTTTAAACATCTTAAAATGCTCCCCCAATAGGTAGTGTCTTAACTTCTACAGTGCATAAACCATAGCTAGGCATTCTCTTTTCGTCGTGTTATAATTATGTTCTGAGTCCGATAGTTTTCTACTTGCAAACGCTATTGGGTGATCCAAGTCTTCTGCTCCTAGTTGTGCTAAGATAGCTCCAAGTGCTATCGTTGATGCATATACATGCACATGGAATGTCTTTCCCCAGTCTGGAAATACTAATATCGGTGCAGTGACCATCTTTTCCTTCAGAGTATCCAGGTCGTGTTGGCACTCATCGTTCCATTGGTACTTTGTATCCTTCCTTAACAATTTTTCCATTAGTGTTTTGATCTGCGCATATCCTTTGATGAATTTCCTATAGTAGCCTGTGTGTCCTAACGTCGCTCATAGTTGATGAACTATTTTTGGTGCTAGTAAATTGACGATAACTGTGATCTTTGTTGGATCGACCAATAGCCCTTGTTTGCATACTATATGACCCGGTAGTATCCCAAACGGTATTCCAAATATACATTTCTTTATGTTTAGTTATATTTGACACTGTCTGCATCGTTCTAGCATCAAGCATAAAACTTCCACATGGTTTTTCAACAGACTATAGATTGTCCAGTCATCCAGGTATACTTCAAGAAACTGATGCATGAATTCTTTAAACGTTGCAATAACCACTTTGGAGAATATTGTTGGTGAATTCTTCAGTCCAAATGGCATGATTGTATATTGTTAATATCCCCAATCCATCGAGAATGTGCTCTTGTATCTGTCCTCCTGTGCTATCTTAATCTGATGGTAGCCTGAGAATCCATCAATGAATGAGTAAGCTTCATGTCCCCCCACATTCTCTAACACTTCATCTGTGAACGATGTAGGGAATGGGTCGTTTAGGCATGCCTCATTCAACTTCCTCAAGTCAACGCATATCTTTACCTTGATTGGTGCAGAAATAACTTTGGATTCTATGGGTGGTCCCTTCACATCTCTTTCACCTTCTACTTCTTCAATATGAATGTCATGCGGGTCATCTTCGTCTGGTGCTTCCTCCTGTACATGGTAACATGACAGTAGTTCATTGATTTCTTTCTTATTTCTCTTTTTCTTTTCGGTAATAAGTTCTATTTTTGGTTCTTCAATGAATATGATTCCTCTGATCCATTTTAGGGCTGCATCTATGTTGGGGTTCTCATGCTCGAATGAGAAAGTGACGGTAAATTTTTTTTGCAATGTCGTCCATGTTGTAGTTCCTTTCCGCATTTCCTTATCTGTATACCAGTTCGTTGGTATGCCCTCTAAAGTGTGAATGAAGTGGTGAGGACATTCCTCTGGTGGTGTCATTTTCCACAACGTTTTTCACTTCTCCAAGTGTTTCATTAGTGTCCCTAGTCCTTCATATCTTTTTTGTTTGTTGTTTTTCTGTTCTGAACCGAACCGTATGCGTAGTAACCACTTACATTGGTACCAATTTGTGATAATATCCTTGTGTGCGCCCCACCATCTTGCAAGTGTGGCCTTGAGTGGTAAATCCAGTGCTAGTAGCCTCTGGTTCTCTAATACTTCATCTTCATATTGTGTCAATAATGTTTCCAAATCATTTAGTTCATGGAAAATGGGTGGTTCTTTGATTTCTATGCCTATCCACCATACTGCACGGTTTATTCTTACACATCTTCTCGTGGATACTTTGTGTATTCTCTACTGCCATTTTTCTAACCCAATGTCTAAGTCTGTTGCGCATGAAGTAATGCTCCACCAATAGATTACCCCGTCTGCAATTGGGTTTACGTAATCCTCATCGTGTGTAGTTGTTCTGTACAACTGGACAATCTCCTCTATGTCCAGGCAAGTGGGTTCTATGAACCTTTCCCCTTCTGATGGATCTAGTGGTGCTATGACCCTATAAGCTCCAGATTCAAATGCCATTTTCCTTTTCTTCAAGTTAATTATGGTCTGGTTGTCAAACAACCAATCGAGACCGAGTAGTGTTAGGTATGGAGTTGCGCCATCTACTATTTCGATAACTTCAAAGTTAGCTTTAGTGCGCACTCCATCAAGATCTATGGTTACTCCTTTCAGTCTCTCTATTGGTAGGACCCTATATTGGTTTTCTAGTTTTAATTGGACATTTGAGTATCCCAATGTTGGCTCTCCCATGCATTGCCAGGTTTTTTTTGGGTAGCACATTCACTTCGGATCCTAAGTCTAGTATGATGTCTCCCATAGTGAAATCCCCAATGTTAGCATTCAGTCTAAAATCCCTACTTGTTCTTCTTCTTGTGTGTAGATTATTGACAATTTTCGGTTCTAGATTTTGTTCCGTCTCGCTGCTACATTTCTCTAGGATGTTTTGCAATATTTTCACAGATGAAGGATCACTTAACATTTTTATGCATGATTGCAAAAAGTATTTGATAGTACTTACTTGTCCCTTGGGTGGTGTTCCGTTGGTATGATCCAATGATGGTGGCATTTCGTATTCTAGGGCTTCATGGGTTGGTTGCATAGTGGAAGTTGAGATTGTGTCCACCTTTTGAAATTATTGTCTAGCTTCCTTAAAAGTCTCCTTTTCTTTGGGTGTGTCAAACTTCTTTCTTGGTTTAGTGTTCTTCTTTACCCATTGGTTCTATGCGGGTTCCTGTCAGACTCCGTTGTTTCCTATCTTAATTCCTCCATGAGTGACTATATTGATGTTTCATCCATCCTCCCTTGCTTCAATTGAAATCCATTGAATATTTTGGTTGTTATGGTTCCTCTTTTCCTAGATCTTGACTAATAGTGTCGGACATTCCTCTGTCTCATGATCTGATGTGCGACAATACATACAAGTCATTGGCGACAGTGGGCATTCCTATGCATAATGTCTCAGTTGCTAACAATTGTGACATGTGACTGGTCCTCTGCCACGTTTGAAACCTCCTCTGGCTCATCCTCCTCCTCGATAGCTTGCTCAGTCTCCTCTTAGCACGTTGTAATGTGGTGCCTAATTATACTGTGCGGTATTACACTATGGTTGTGTCAGGTTGTACTGCGACTATGCATTATTGTATGGTTGTTGCACAGTATTATACTGTTGTTGTGTAATGTTGTATGGAGATGAGGCTTGATTGAACTATGGAGTTTCTTACCCAGTCATCATTTTGGCCTGTACCCTGTATGCATCTGATGTTCTTTCTCGCATCAGCTCCATACTTCTGCAATCTTTTTCTTCATGGCCCACTAAATTACAAAAGATGAAATAAGGATTATTTGGAACTATCTAGTACTTCTGCATCATTGTGCAATGATAAGGGTCGTCACCTGGTTTATTTCATATTTCACACGATAAACCTCCCTGTGGTAGCGGGTTTGGCATGCATGTTTCCATATACTGTGAAAATGTTGGAAATCCATTCTTTTGGTGTCCTTTCATCCTGCATGTGGTGCACCAAATGACTTCTTGTTTGTCCTTGTTCTTATTCTGGTTCAACTGAAATGTTAGGTTCTTCAAATCCTCCTTCAATTCTTCAATAGTTGGGTCTGTCTATTGGTACTGGTTCTCTTTCAGCTGCAAGGCTTCCTGTAGATCCTCATCCTGCGTCTAAAAATTTTGTTGTCGTAAGGGATATTTTAGGTGTGGGAGTAGTGAGTTGACAAATAGGTATTGGTGCTACATCTCAATCATAAGGTATTTTAACTTCCCCTTTAGTCGCTTAAATCTCTGGTCAATATTCCATACAAAATCTCCTGGTTTATGTCTTATCTCGATCATCTCGTTCATGTACTGATCCTCTGAGCTCGACTTCTGGAACTCATTAATCAGTATCTTTTTAATGTCTTTAAGTGTCCTCGTCATCCCAGGGGCACTATTTGTGTCTAGACTCATGTATCAGTCTAGTGTGCGGTCTCTTAGTGTGATCGCTATCTGCGCGAGTTTGGTATCTTCATCAGTGACCTGTTTTGCCTCCTAGATATTTGCACAAATGAAAAAATGCTTCTCAGGGTCTTCTGCTGCTTCTCCTTGAAATTATGGTAATCTAATAGTGGGATCGTGTCCTGCCATTATAAATATTGAACTGCTGCCTCCATCACACGGTGTAGATACTTGACTAGTACTGCTTGAACTGGCTCCTCCAGTTGTTGCTTTTGCGATAGACGTACTTCTTGCTGTTGGACTTCCTCCGAACTTCGATTGTCTAAATGGTGTTGTTCTCTTTGGTGTATTGGTCACACATGAGTATATGGGTTCCACACTAACATTAATATGGAAAGGATGGTTGCCTTCTCCTCCCGTTCTTGGGCCTCTTGTTTTCCTCTCATAGGTTGCACGCAAGATTTCCTCATTCTACTCCACATCCCGGAGATCCTCTACCTCTTCCTCATCACTTGACAGGAACTCCCTCATAGCTGCGACTCTCTTCTTGGTATTCACCTTATATTGGTAGGGTACTCTACTACGTGTTGTTCTTGATGATGCCAAGATCCACTTAATTTGGTCATCATCCATCAAGATCGGGTCCACGAGTTCCTCCTCCTTCTTGACTTTATCCTCACCTACTTCCATTTATCCCTTCTCTGTCAGTGCTTCCCCACTTCCCCCATGCACGCAAGGAAGTCTAGTTGTCTGATTCCATTGTAATTACCCCTTTGTTATATAGAAATATTTTAATAGAAGTATGCAGTGATCGAATGTGCCTTCCGCTGGGTCCGCGTATAAATTCCTACTCTGTTGTGTTGTATGATTTTGCTGTGTCAACTGAAAACTCTTTGATGAAGCCTGCCACAATATTGTCAAGCCAAAAGTCAATTGCGCTGGTGAATTTTTTGTTCACCTATTGTAACTGTTCAACCTGTACTGGGGTCCAATATAGCTGTCGGATCTAGTTTTTCGCTTGGTTATCTTTTAACCTTAGTATCCACTCCTGCAGTAGGTAGGGAAAATGAAAGAAAAAGACTTCATGTAAATCCTTAAACAAGTATTTATCCAGATATTTTTGAAGTGTGATTCTAGGGTTTCTAATGTCTTTTTGGGCAAACTCTAGCTCTTTAGTTCTCAACTAGACTTCAATTTCTTCTTTCGTGGGGTTCCACGGTCTTAACATTCCCTTCTAATGGCTCAGCGGTCTTCTGGTTTCAATCATTCTTTTCTCATGCATTCTATCTCATCTACTCAGTCCTCTCTTATTCCTCTTAACACGACAACGAAACCATTTGTTGGTTTAATGAATGGCTCTTCCCTACTACCTGTGTTGTTGACCCAAGGTTCATATCTTTTAGGGTACCAACAAATCCTAAAACTATCGGCCCTTCTGGTAAACCAGAAGGCAACACAGTACACATGATGCACTGTGCAGTCTCACCCGAGATAGCTTTAAATGGGTGGTTGTAAGACTCATGTGTTTACAACCTAGGATTGAGAAAGAGATATGAAATCAATATTCTAAACCATTTATTATAACTTGTGTTACAAACTATTGTTATTCTCTCCTATATTTTAACCTCCATGGAATCTTGTCTTTCTATCCCAACAACAATTAACCAAGTAGTATAATAACTCCTTCATTCATTAAACACAACGTTTAACTACTAAAAGTATGACAAATATATGCATGCATTCATCATATTACACAGGTATTACCGTGGTTCACCCCTTCCTGGGCTACATCCACAAAGATTTGGCTCTTGGCTCTCTTATTATGGTAGTTCTACAATTCTCGCGTCGTGCTCTTACAACTCTCCTCAGATGGGTAAGATCTATATGAGGCGAACTAGATCGCACCAAGCTCCTCGGCCTGTGATCTAATCTTCAAGATCTACCTTCTCTCCTCTGCTCAAGTTTCATCTCTTTACAAAAGTAGTTCATTACGTATCATATCAACCTATACAAAAGTAGCAAACCGACCCTCCTATGATACCTATGTATCTATATTTATATCTATTGGGCTCTTCAGCCATTTACAAATTTTTTTACAAAAACCCTAACCCTACTATTGTTAAATCTTCCTTTACTACGTACGTGCTTTGCTTCCTTCCAGTTGTTACCTCCTTATTGCATGCACGTGTGTTTTGCTTCTTACTAGTTGTCGCTTTCCTCTTGCATGCTTTCTTTCCCATGATTGTTCTTCCAGCTATCATTCTTCTTTGTGCAGGATTTCTTTCCCACTTCGGCCTGCTCCCAAAAATTATCTTTGACCCAATGCTCACCTCTATGTTTCCAATTCAAGGGGATGGGAAAATTCCTTCTTAGTAGATGTTTTGATGACCGACTCCACTTTAGTAGCAAACTCCAACTACCTCCCAACACCGGGAGATGATCCTTCACCGACCTCTGCTTCTTTCAATTTTGGTGCCCTTGGAGAGCGTCTGGTCATTGGCTTCCTTGGAGGAATTTTCCTGTAGAAAGAGTAGAGTTAGAAACCATCTTTCAAAGATGATATAGATATATAAATAAAATGCGACTGTCGAAATGATAAAATCAATACATACCTCTTCTTCACACTATCTTGACTTGGTTTTGAAATTCTGAGAATCGAGGGCAACTCTTGCGACGCTCTTTTTGCTTCTTTGACTTCTCTGAGAATGAGAAACTTGTGTACAAAATGTTGGGCTTTGAAACTTTCTTAGTAATTTAAACATAGAGAATACTTACCTTGTCGCATCAATTCTTCAATTTGGGGGGTAAATGTGGTTTTACACAATTCGTCACCAAGATCTGCATTATGCTCGGGATTAAATGCAGTCGTAGGTTGGTGGCGCAGGATCGATATACATTGTGTTTCATTGAAAATTTAAAATTCCTATTATTCAGTCGGTGCATAGGGAAACAATGTATGTGGAGAGAAACATTAATTGGCCTATTAAATAACAGAATCCAATCTTATTTCATGTTGAAAACGTCCCAACATTCTGCTAATTTAAACGAGCAGATCGGGGGTTGGCATTTTTCTTAGACAATGTTCATTGATATCCCTTGGAAAAATCTATGATGCCAATCCATCTGGTCGTATAGCGCTGATGTGGAAATGATGACCTAGAAGTGTGACTAGGACACGGGGAAATCTAAGGTGACTTGAGATGAAACTAGGCTGTATGAAATGCCTATGTAAAAAATTCATGTGGCATTTGAATTTAGCTCCTTTGCCTAAGAGTTTATTTGTAATCAAGGATTTTTGTTAGATATTCACTTTGAAAAATAGCTCTTATCCCACTGATGTCAAAGAAGTATTGGGGATCAGCGATCGACGATATGTTTAAACCAGTGTTCTCGAATTGCCCCCCTCAAAACTTGTCAATGTCGAAAATGCATCGATGATCCATGATCGGTGATGTGTCATAAAAAAAATTTACACAATTTATGATCCAGGTGGATATCGGTGGCCACCCACCTTTTCCAACTCGCTCAAAAAAAAATTCTGGCAATTTTGGCAATTTACTATTTTTAGCAGTTTTAACTTACGGGGCCATTTTGAGGGCCTAAATGAAGGTTTTTCAAGATCTAGCTTCTCAAAGATAGTTGAAGGCATGATTGAGCCCCCTAAATGAATCTCCTCAATGATACCTTTCCAGTGAGCTATTGTGCTCCCCAAATGAAGATCGTATGCCAAAGTTACTCCCTCGGGAAGTTAATACACCAAACTACCCAAAACGAGGTCCACAAAACTATTGGCTTTTCATCTTCTGGGGTTAGGGTTTTGGATTTTATTTATGATAAAAATTCCTTTGGATCCTCATTGTAAAATCATCTTCTTGTGAATGCGATTAGAGGACACATATCTTCTCAGAGATAAGCTGCCACGATTCTAGCAAGTCTTTCACTCTGTTTTTTCACAGTCTTTGTACATTTCTGCTCATTAATAGAAAATTGTGTATTACTGTATCTCTGTGTTTATGGTTGCATCTCTGATACATTTATGTTATATTATTGGATATCTGGGATATCTCTGTACATTGTTTTACTATATCTCTGCTCTCATTTCGTGCTGAAAATAATCTGGATCAATGGTATCAGAGCAGGCCGCTTTTGATAATTTTTTCAGTGCATTTCCCTGATGAGGTATGAGTATAGCAAGTTGGGTCTTGAGCTTGTCTCTCTTGAAGACAATCTCTCTCAGACGCCCAATAAAACTTCCATGGCGAAAGAAAATAAAAATGACGAAGAAGACGATTCTATCAATCTGTTTCTTGAGCAAGCTCTCATGCGATAGAGGGACGAAATGAGGGAGAATTTTTCCCACATCCTTCAATGCCTGCTGATAGAAATAGGAGCATATTCATCAAAAAACCAATTTGGAATCACATGTCCTTTCAAGGTAAAAGTTAATTTTGATATTCCCATATTTGAAGGTCAGATAGACATGGATGCTCTAGACAAATGGTTAAATTTTTTAGAAGATTATTTCTCTGTTCATAATTTTTCTGATAGGGAAAAGATCACCTTCACACTCCTTAAAGATCTCCCCCTTTATCAAATATTGGTGGGAAACTTGCTGGGAGCAAAGTTCCACAGAGGAGTCTGGAATATATGGGGTCGATCCCACTTGGGATTTTTTGTGGATGTGGTAAAGGAACAGTATTACCCTGTTGGAAACTATGAGGACCAGTACATGAGATGGACCACACTATGGCAAGAGAGGGGCCAAAAAGTTACGGAGTTCACCAACACCTTTCATACCTTACACACCAATGTGGGTATCAAAGACTTCAAATGAGATTTGGCTTTGAAATACCATGGAGCTCAACATAGATACATCCAAACTGAAATGGATTTTCTTGACATATCATCACTCGGTGTTGCTTATCGATATGTTGCTAAAATCAGGCGGAAATTTAAGCACCAGAACAAACGGGAGTTTGGGTCTACAAATATGCAACAAAAAAAGTATGATAAAGATGGCCCTAACAAACAATCTCTTGAAAACCAGTCCAAGCCACAGGAAAAGAAGGGTCACGGGAAGACAAAGAAGGACACCAGAAAATGGTGCGATTTCCACAAAATCCCTTGGCACAACACTGAGTAATGTCGCTCAAACCAGTCACTATTGGCCGATATCAAAGACAAGGATTCAAACCCTTATTCAAAGTCTAATTCTTAAAATATTGATAAAATACAGATCATCAACCCAGACCCCACTGCTATTGTCGTGACTACAACAATTCAACCAGAAGAACCAATAGATCCTGAAGAGGGGGAACACCTTTTTCATTCACATATGTGGGTGAAGGGGACTCCGCTGCATTTTATTGTTGATAGAGGAAGCCAGAAGAACCTCATCTCAGCAGAGGTTTTCAAATAGTTGAGATTGTTGACAACACCACACCCGCATCCATAGAACATCGGGTGGATTCACCAGGGATGATATCTTTGTTTCATCCAACAATGTTGATTGTCATATGACATCCAACCCTTCAAGGATGAGGTATTATGTGATGTTTCCCCAATGTATGTCTGTGATTTTCTCTTGGGCCAACCATATATGTGGAAGCACCATATTGTTTATGAGTCTCGACCCCGCAGTGTCATTGTTTCTGTGGGGGGTCATCTCTATAGAATACCATATGTAGTTCTGACTATTGTTCCACCTAAATAGTGTCACAAGGTAGTATCTCATACTACAAAATTCATCTTCTTCATAATATGTTCAAAAGGTGAACAGAAGGATATTGCAACCACTACAACCTTGACCCAAGCACCTTCTATCCAACAGAAGCAAGTCAACAAGATTGCAACAAAGTGTAAATATTCCTTCTACACATAGGAATCTCATGTATCCAAACTGGTTAAAAAGGTCCAACCCTTCCAACCACATGTTCGTGACAACCTTCAACAAGCTAAGCAACGCAACTTCTCCAACAAGGCAACCAACTCATCAAGATGAAGATTCAAAAAATGTTTTTCCCTCTCCCCGAGGCACTCAACGAAATGGAGACCATTACTTCCTAAGTATGTAGGATTGATTGAGGTGGATATTGATGGCCACCCACCTTTTCCAACTTACTCAAAGCCATTTTCTGACAATTTTGGCAATTTACTATTTTTAGTAGTTTTAACTTCTGGGGCCATTTTGAGGGCCTCAATGAAGGTTTTTCAGGATCGATCTTCTCAATGATAGTTGAATTCATAATATCCCCCTAAATAAATCTCCTCAATGATACCTTTCCAACGAGCTATCGTTCTCCCCAAACAAAGATCATATGCCAAAGTTACGTCCTCGGGAAGTTGATATACCAAACTACCCAAAACGGGGTCCACAAAACTGTTGGCTTTTCATCTTTCGGGGTTAGGGTTTTGGATTTTCTTTATGATAAAAGGGCCTTTGGAGACTCATTGAAAAATCATCTTCTTGTGAATGCGAGTAGTGGACACATCTCTTCTCAGAGATAAGATGGCACCATTTTAGTGAGTCTTTCACTCTGTATTTTTACAGTCTTTGTACATTTTCACTCATTAATAGAAAATTATGTATTACTATATCTCTATGTTTATGGTTGCATCTCTGATACATTTATGTTATATTATTGGATATCTAGGATATCTATGTACATTGTTTTATTATATCTTCGCTCTCATTTTGTGCCGAAAATAATCCGGATCAATTTAAATCTTTTGGATTTCACCAACTCTAAACAATGCATCAGTAATTAGTTATCAGAGGTTTGTTATGGCCCATGTTAGTTTTTTTTCCTTTCATATTTCGTCGACGCCGATGGGATATCGACGATTTTTTGAAAACTTCTTCGCAAACATAGTTAGCAATAGACGCACCCCTCCTTCATTTTTTCCTGATGTCAATGATACATTGGTGATCAATTATTATCATTGCTACATGGTCATTTTATTGTTCATATTTCCCCGATGCTGAAAATTGGTGCGTTGGTCACAATTTTAGATGTGAATTCTTAGTGAAAATGCCAAGTTCTTTTTAGAGAAAAAAATTTCAATTCAACATGTCCAAATAAATTTGAATGTGATCGATGATGAGACATGGAAAAAAAAATTATTATCCCTACACAACAGACTCAATTCAGAAAGAAGAAGAAAAAAAACAAGTGGTACCCAAAAGAGAAAAAAAATTGAAAAGATTTTAGGGTGTGTTGAGCACTCAATAGTATGCAAAGTAACAAGTTCCTGCAGAGAAGGAAAGGCTTGGCACTTCAAGAACTATAGGCAGTTGGAAGACACAACTATCGAGATAGCTAACAAAGAGGAAAATAATGACATTATGGGAATAACTGTTGAAGACCTTAGAGATGAAAGTTAACATATAGCTAAATGGTAATAGAGACAATTGAAAAGGTATTTTCCAACTTGGGTGCTTCAAATATTGATGCTCATTTGGAGAAATTTCTCATTGATGAAATACTTTATCCCCTTTGAGAGTAGATGAGTGACCAACAAGGAAATTTGATGCCCATAATAGATCAACAATAAACAATCGATGAGCCTTCTCAAAAACAGAGACGGAATTGGAAAGAGAAATCAACAAAGACTATGTTTTTGTAAGGAATATCGATGGTGACAAGTGATGCGGTAGAAGTATGGGAAAGTAATTATTATTCGTTAGATTAGCCAACAATGAATAATATCTATTGGATTGAAGTTAAAAGGATTGTGTAAAAGTTCCTACATCATACGGTCTCACATGGAAAATATTCGATCAACGTCAAAGATTAGATAATCCACCATATCAATGATCCAAAACAAAAATTGGAAAGGGGAGGATACTAGCATGAGGGGATGATTTGATGCGTTAATAGAAAGGTCAAATCAACAGTCTACAATAAATTGTGGGTGCCTAACTAGATCGGGGTTTAATATAGAGGCACCCCCCTGCAATTTTTAAATATGATAAAATCAAAGTACACACATCAGCTTATTGTTTATTACGGCCCCCTTTCCTCAAGATCTGATTCAAGGTTCTATCCCCCCGCAATAAATTTTTTGGTCGCACACATTTTTTCAAGAGTCTATCAGCTTGAGTTGTCCCCATTAGGATAACTCAAATATTAAAGGAAAATAGGCCCTAAATGGATTAAGAGCTTATACTATGTTCCAACAATTTCAATGGAGTTTCAGATGATCTGGTCGTATCTAAGGATGATTTGGGTCCACACTTAACGTATATTATGTTTGTGTAAAGCATATATATCCATCACAATGATGAAAAAAAGAGAGTGCAAGAGGATGAATTCATGGGAATGAAAATTTTGCGAGAGCATAAGTGTGAAGAGAAGAGGCTCTGTGGTCTGTGAGAAGTTGTTGATAAACAATGAAGATGATTTGAAGCTTGATCACACAGAGGATGAAGCATGTTGGAGAATTTTATTAAAAAAAATTAAGACATTTATGCAATTCAAGGGTGGCAGGGTGGAGCAAGGAAAGATTGAGTTGGAGCTTAATCAACAAGTTGGTGCCTTAAGTCATTGATTTTTTTCTCAATAGGATTGGTGTCATCATCTGTTTATAGGTTGGTTCTTATAGAGGATTGGTTTCCTCGTCAATTTGTAGGTTGGTTCTTATTTGCAGGTTGGTGCTTGATTTATGAGTTGGTGCTCATAAGAGGATTGGTGTCCTCGTCTACTTATAGGTTGGTGCCTACAGAGAATTGGTTTCCTCATTAACAATTGTTCATACATGAATTGATATTCATTTATTAATATTTTTAAGGTATTCAAAATCTAGGTTTCCACCTCTATATTTGTGAATGTGTTGAATATTGTCTATGATTATGATAAGTACATTTCTGGTATAACTGACTACAAGTATAAATCCTAACTATGTTTTAAAATTAGATCAGAATAAAAAAGTAATAAAAGTATAGAATTGTTATGAGTAAAATCATTCTATGGCATGGGTAAACCACAATAGATGAAAATGACTACATAAATCAACTCTAATATCAAGTATGCTATATAAACAAATATGCTAACAAGACAAGATAAAGAGCCTACCTCATCCAGACGTTCGATGAAGTCCACTATTGAGCACTCGACTCAAAGAAATATACCTACAACTTGTCCTCAACAACTAAGATATGAAATCATATGGTGATAATATATAAAGTTAACATATTTAATAGAATAATCCATCAATATTTATAAAAAATATTCCCATGGAATAACAATTCAAATATTTTCAAGACATTAATTGGATGAGAAAATAGTATTTATTTTAAAATCTAATCAACATAAGTATATGAAAGAAAAACTTTCGTGTCGGCACATTCAGAACCGAGAAACTAAGTCCCTTCCAGCTAGGCCTTCACCACTTCAATCCTCCACCAATGGAAATCTCATATAAGAGAGACAATGAGGTTCTCCATCAAGTAGGGAAGAGCTTGGGGGTTGAACAATGTGTTCATACTTAAAAGGATAAAGTGATGCAAACTCAATGTGAAGTGAGTAATTTCTCGAGATTAAATTTTCTCTCAAAGATGAATTCTTCTCTTCTCTTCCACATATTAGATATATCCCATTTATAGCCTTCAAATAGAACTAAAGGGTCGATTCAGAATGTTTCCAGTATATGGAAGGTCAAGGATCATGGATCTCGTGACGTGACATGGAAACCTGACATCATTTTTTAATTTTGGGCACAAAACCCTATGTATGCAAGGTGTAATGGTGCAACCGGCATATACACATGTTGTATAATATTTATGGTGTGTATATGTGGAAAACTATTTATTTTTATCTCTGAGAATTGCAAAAAGGGACTTCAAGTCTGCATAGGGAAATGGAAAAGGCCTTCTGAGTAAATTTACATAGTGTGAGGAAATTATTGCTATAACAGATTCTCCCTAATGTGTGAGGTCAGAGGAGTATCTGTGATGGTATAAATACATTATAATACCCATAAGTGGAGTAATGGAGACCCATTTGGACGAACTAGTTTCTCATGAGAATATTACAATCTATACTGACTTTGCGCACATGGCTGCCAATTTGAATTACACTACAGATCCATGTGAAAATATACCAAACAACTATTCATGTCCATGAATAGGAAATACAAAGGTGGCTACATGCCATAGGCTTTCATAGTCATGAACAAAGCTGAGTAAAACTAGTCTCAAAATCAATCTGAATATATTTGTATACAATGGAGTACAATCTGATCTCCCATGATCATTGAAGTCACATAGGTATTGGTCCAATGAAATATAGAAACAACTTAGGAAAGATGAGACTATGAACTGATGTCTTCAAGTCTTCTACATTATCCACCAAAGGTGCAATTCCACATCATGTGAATAAAGGATTTGAGGTCAAACACAATGAGACTTTGTTTGTTTACCAGTCATTAAGGTATATCATTAATCAACATGAGACAACCTACCGATAATGAAAGTAGGTATCAAGGAACCAAGTACATTATTACAAGTATGAATAAAGGTGTTGAGGTCGAACACTTGAATAATCCATCGATCAGGAGACATTGATGTATTTCCAACTGTCGACAGTGAGAGAACCTACCACTACTGACTACAAGCCTCTAGGTACTCTTAGGACTCTAGATCTCATTTCCAAAATATATAAGTTGAATTTTATGTAAGGAGATCCACTGAAAGGAGAGAATTAAGGTATATCTCATCATTCAACATGAGGTACAAAGAAGGATCTTGATGATTTGGAGGAATTCAAACAAAGAACATGTTCATGAACCAACAACCCTATACGTATTTCACATGCGTCGGATGCAATTGGTACACGAAAAAGACCCTCTAAATAGAAGACAATAAGGAATATTGTTGACAAAGGTGAGGAAACCACCAATAAATATAATGGCATCCAATAAATTGCATGAATCCCAATGTGTGAATATATTTATTGTCGTCGAACACACGGGAAACCCCCTAGTCAGGGACCAGTGATGAAATGTCGACTGTTGAGTTCAAGTTTACCTACCAATGATGAAAGTAGGATCAGGGTGCATGATAGGACTGCAACTTCATGTAACTCTGAGACACACTAAGGGCATGGCCGACATGCAAATTCAAGATTTCTAAGGAATGGTTGACACAAGCTGATAGACATCCTTTGAACAAGAGCATGAGACATATGGAAGACTCCGACAACATAGACTCAATGATGAAACTTTTTGATGTAGGAGGCACCAATCAAAATCTCCATAGGGACTGGAAGAGTAACCATTTGGGGGAGTAAACTCTAAGCAATAATCTCAACTTCCTAAGGTCATGCTAAACCCAATTTTTTTATGACAAGTGAACTCAAAATTTTATGCTTTGTTCAAAGGTGACATGATTGCTACCAATATAAGATAATATTCTTTTCCCTCTCATCTTTTTTAGTTTTTTCATAGTCAAATTAATGTTGTGATATAGAGGAGGAAATGAGTGTCGCTAGTAAGGAACTAGTTCCAACAGTGGAACATACCTATGCTCAATGCAAGGAGGTTCATGCAGAATATGGACACTCGAGGGGATGTTTCCTCTCAGGGTATAGGGTGTCAAGATGCAAAGGATATAAACAAGGCTTTGCTTGGCTAATGATGAAAATTGCTGAGGTGATAGGATTATAATGCGAAATTGAGAACCAACAATAGGCTCAATAATGCAAGAAAGAGAATGAGATGCAATTACAACTTAACACCAAAAAATTTCCTTTTTCATAAATTTAGTCTACTTGGTTTGAAAAAGGGGTAAACTCACACCAAATAGACATCCTTTCAAATCCAATTTACGAGTATGAAAGAGACAAGTTCACTCGACAATATTTTCTCTTTTTGAGAGAGTCAGAAAAGAGCTTAAACTAGACTTGTTGGGAGTTTTATCATTAGCATGTCATGGGGGAGGCCAGGGCTCCTGTTTAGGAATTCTGTGAAAGGTCAGCAACTTACGGACAACTGACACAAGCTTTGGAAAATCCAAAGATTTCCAAGTAGAGGGGGATAAAATACTCGTGGAAGTTACCTTCTCAATGATATATCAGAGAACGCCCCTTATCTGAAAGGGAATAGAATAAGGAATTTGATACCCCACAAGACCATCCCAGTCAAAGGGAACCTCCCTAAGACTTGGAGGGAGCATACTCTGGGAGAGTAGAATGCTCTCTTGTTCAGAAGGTACAAGACTAGAAGTGTTAATGACATGGTCAAAAGATGCCTCACTCCTCAAAACATGGATGGTGTTGGGCGAATATGGTGAAACCTATGTATACGCATGTTGTATAATAGTTAGGGCGTGTATATGTGAAAAAATATTTATTTTTAGCTCTGGGAAATACAAAAAGGGACTTCAAGTCTGCATAGAGGAATGGAAAGGGCCTTCTAAGAAAATTTTCATAGCATGAGGCAAATATTTCTATAACAACAATATTGATTCACACCTCCTTCTCATTACTATTAAACATTTCAACAATTGGTATCATAGCCAGTTCCTTAAAAAACAGTCTAACCACTGGAAGGAAGATCCCTACAGATCACATGGATAAACAGTAGAGAACATCCTTAAGAAAATATCCATACTTTGATGGAATAGATTATTCCTTTTGGAGCATCAAAATGAGAGTGTATCTATAGTCACTAGGATATGATGTCTAGGAATCAGTCAATAATGGTTATGAAACTCCATCAAATCCACTTTTTGACATAGGTGCAAATAAGCTAAATGAAAATAACTCAAAATACATGAATGCAATTCTAGAAGGATTATCAAAATTAGAATTCACCAAATTTATGCACTAGAAATTTGTGAAGGAGATGTGGGATAAATTGAATAACTCTTATGAAGGAGATGATAAATTCACGCAAGAAAAACTAAAAACTCATATGAGTCAATTTGAAATCCTGAAGATGGATGAAGAAGAAAAAATTGCATCATATCTTCTTCGTTTGGATGGAATTGTAAAAATCATCAAAGGATTAGGTGAAATAATTGATGAAAAAATTATTGTGCAAAATGTACTTAGCTCACTTCCTATGAGATTCAATCCTAATATATCAGCTCTCGAAGATAGAAAATATTTGGACAAATTAAAAATGGATGAATTGCATGGAATTCTTTAAGCCTATGAGATGTGAATAGGACAAGAATAAGTACCTAAAAAGGAAGCAAAATTCAAATCCTCAAAGAATACTAACAGAAAAAAAGAAAATCAATTGATAGTTCAAATGATGATTCTGATACAAAAGAAGCCAACTTTGTAAGAAGGCTCCATAGAGGAAATTGAAAATATAAAGGTATGCTTCCTTTCAAATGTTTTAAATGTGGTGGAGTAGGAAAATATGTTGCCAAATGTCCTCATAATAAGAATAGGGATAAGAAAATATCAAGATAAATTTGAATCTAATGAAAGAATGAAGGGTAAAATTCAAAGGACCAAATACTTCCACAAGCAAAAGAAAAACATTTATTCCAAAGAGGACTACTACGCATCTTCTAAAAAATGATGAAGAAGTTGAAGATGATGTTCTCTTCATGGTCCAAGAAATAGATTCCAATGAATATGAAGACAATAACACCGTCCCATATATTGGAGAAAATGATGATGTGGATGTTGATCTTGAAGGAAAAATACTTTGTGCCCTAGATGAAATAAAAAGGCTCAGAAGAAAGAATAGATAGTTGAAGGAAGAATTGTCACATAATTTTGATCTGGATTCTCAACTAGAAGAAGAGATGAAATTTGAAGAGGAAATTAATGAGTCGACTACAGAAGAAACAAGAATATTGTGAGAAACTTTAAAAATAAAATGTTTCCCTAATGAAGGAAATCGATGTACTTATAGTTGAGTTGAACGATAGTAAAAAATTTGAACAAAGTTCCATGATGTTAGAAAATATCCTCAATAATAAAAAATCACCATTCGACGGAAATGGAATTGGTTACAATCCCAACCCCAAATTACAAAGAACTAAGGAAGAACCCAAGAGCTATGCTATGGAATTGAACAAACCCACTGAACAAAATGAGAACACCAATGAAGAAAACCTTGATAAAAAGAAGTTGCAACATCCCCTCCGTTACGTCATAACCAATTGATAACAATAAGAGAATTTTTTCTTTCTTTTGAAACATTAATACATTAAGAAAACATCACTAGAACAAGTTGAACATGATATCAACATACTTCATTCATACGCAGTATAATTCATTCATCTCAGTGCACAACTAGAGATGGATGCATTGTCAATTATTAATGATCTTGGATATCCCATAATTATCACATACAAAAAGAGTAAATCATCACGATCCTTCAAGATCAACCACAACCAGTTTCATCACACATCATCATTTCTTCTAACAGAATAAATCATCATACAAGGAAATCGAGAATATCTACCCATCCAATCTACCTGCAATGTTAGGACCTCCAAGACACATAATCAACGTTCAATTCCAGAATTAATCTGATTGATTTTGACCACTTAAGGTCTCAGGACTTGTGATTGTTCTAAGGAACAAGGAAGTATCTAA
Source organism: Picea glauca (assembly GCA_000966675.3). Lineage (NCBI taxonomy): Eukaryota > Viridiplantae > Streptophyta > Pinopsida > Pinales > Pinaceae > Picea > Picea glauca. Next base: position 509,357 of record JZKD02S0184710.1, read on the forward strand.
TTCTCATATTTTCAGTCCAAACCAAACATCAATTAAGTTACCAACATACTTAGCTATATTTTCTTTAACATAGAAAAATCTAGTCACATGATCACCATTTCATAATGCCCAATGCCTATTATTATAGTAATTCATCATCTTATTCAATTAAGGGATATGAATTAATTTCAGTAAAACTAAGGAAATAAACTTAAACAGTAAAACAAAGTCCCTTAAATAGATAATATATCATCTATGATAGTCTCAATATTACTCATGTCTACCTGGAATAAGTGTGTCCAATCTACAATGTACAACCAAGTAGTTAAATATCTGATCTATATTATAAGCTAAAAGAGGAAGAGAACAACAGAGAAAATATCTCAGCACAAGGTAGAACCATAAGCCTACACTGTACCTTGGTGAACCAATAGATATTGTGAAGAAGAAAAGCTTGTAATTGAAATAAAGTTTGTTCTAAGATTTAATTAATAAGTTTTTTGTAAGGAACCTAAAGTTCCTCTTCTAGGTGTCACAGTGCAACACAACTAGAGCCAACTCTAGAAGTACATAGATAGGCTCCCTTAGAGCCCACATCTCAGAATAACAACACTTGGTATGCACCGGGACCCTCTCAAGTCAGTCCTAGGTCTTAACTTTTGAAAGAATGAAGCTCAGGAGAGACAATGTAAATTTACACATGGGAATCACAAGCACACACTCAACCATCAGTGACCAGTGCTCAGTAGCTGTCATATATGGGAGTTGCAGAGGAGGGTCATCAGATCAACATTACGATTAATTCCCGATCGACGGATATCAATAAGGGTAGATCAACAATGGGGAGCCATTACAGGATCAAAAGGTTGAGTTAATGATCGTGCAAGTTTTCGTTCCACAATCCACACAGGTCATCGATCGTCACCTACAAATAGCTTAATGGTTGGCATCAATCCCACTATCAACGAGCGGTTTCTATTGTGGAATTCGGGAAAGGGTTTAAATATTGTGCTAGTCGAGACTCTACAATCTTTCCTATCCATCTATATTCACGATCTATTTAATCATAATCATTGAAATAGGCCATCGATTACCACTCAAGGAGTTTAACCGAGGTCATAGATCTCGGTCATACGAAGGGAGTGTTATCACTACAACAATTTTTAGATGGAATCCAAGTTTCAGGAATTAGCAAGAGGCTAAACTAGTGTAGAGGCATGATAAACTGGAGGATGGGTCCATATCTAGTAGAAGGAAGCTAAGTCTATCAGAAGTGTGGATTTGATGGGACTCGGCGAGCCACAGATCTCAAGCGCCGCAGATCAACGGTCATGGATCATATCAGGTGGAGAACTAGCGTGGAGTTTAATTCTTGAAAGTGGGACGATAAAAATACAGTGGTTTCGACTCAGGACCACGTGGCGCCATTGGATGCATTTCGGGGAGAAAAAAATTCTACCCCAAACCGCTTTGCCTCGTCCCTGAAATTGGGAAGCGTATATAAAGGGGCGACCCTTGTCATTATTTTATTTTTTTTCAAATCATTGGAACGTTAGAAGTAGCAAGACCACCCCATTCGAACTTAATACCAATAATGCACAAAATTCACACGTCTTCCGCTCATTTGCAAGTATTTTTCATCATCACCATGGATCCTGTCATTTTTTCTGTAACAAAGGAAGATCCCTAATTGACAGAGACTCTGATGTGTTCGACACCGAAATAACTGTCTCACCTGTCTCTGTGTCCAGAGCCAATTTGTCAAATAATGTAAGGAGACAATTTGTCAGATAATGTAAGGAGACAGATACCCTTTATTGAAGCGGTCCAAGCCTCCACAGTCCCTTACATCATCAAAGTCACATTCCCTTTCCCGGAATTCATAGGTTGGTGCACAAAACAATGCTCATAGGAAGAGAAGTTCATTTTAAATAAATTAGGGTCGAAGGTCCTATGTAGAGTATATAGCCCATCCATTCGATATGCCCTCGGTATACCAGAGTCCCCCTATGCAATGTCTGAACCCTTCGAGGAAGAAAATCTAGTTACGATTTATAGGGAATGTCCCCCCGAAGTCAAAAACCTATTTTTGTAGACAATTGTCAAACCCGAGCATTATTCTAAGATTTTGTCCTTGTCAATGAATGTAAATGTCATGGTTATCGAAATCTAGTGGTCTTGTTCCATACTCAGTTATATTTTAGGTCTAGATAATGACAAATATGTACTTGAGGTCATGTCAGTTTTTTTGTTAACATTTTTCCAGTCAGAGTCCATTCAGTCAGTCTGTATCAGCTTTGAAGGATTCATAGCTGATAATGTACACAAATAGCTAGTGAATTTCTAGTCATTGAGGCACTTCAAATATTACACATACTTGCTAAAGAAGTTCTTGGAGACAAACAAGATAGAGTTCCATGAAGCATCATTCATCTCAATTGAATGCAAAAGAATCAAAATTCTCATTTTCATAAATCATATCATGTCCAGAGTTTACAGCCTAATCTTCAACTCCATCCTGCCAAGAGTCCTGGAGGACATGAAAAGTTATTTGCATCCAAATCCAGAAAATAGAGTGGGATATTGGGTGTTGTTCATGCATTCTATAGTAATTTGGGTATATGGTTGTTAAGAGGAACCTTACCTTTTGCCTATTTTTCTGACACCCAAAGTCTTTTCCCTGGAGTTCATCGTGCAAAGAATCATCTCAGAGACAAAACATTTTCTGAAAATGCACAAGGTGTCCAACCTGAAATTTCCTTTCATCTTAAGACCCTTTTTCATGAATACTAGATCCTTCTTATCTCATATCCAGGCCAAACTCAGGGAGTTTGGATTTGCATAGCTACAATGGAGAATATATGATCCACATCAGGTCATATCTAAAATAATATTGATGAGAAAACAATCCCCTTATGAACATCAGTATGTTGAAGGTTTTGACAAATTAGTAAATTTAGAAACATCTGCTGATATGGAAGCCATATTGCAGCCTTCTCAAACAAAACAACTAGGGCCAGCCCTACAGTAGACTCAGAAATAGCAGACCTCTCAGAATCTAATACTCCAAATTCCCAAAGTAACTATCTACACCAAGAGAAGCAATTCAGAGGCCCTAGGCACCAGTAGTCAACAGACTACTCCCAAGAAGATAAAGATCACACAATCTCCACAGATAGTAGATCTAGAGGAAGAAGAGCCTAAGGAGCAAGTAAGTATGGATATGGTGGAGAGTGGCACCAGCAAGGAAGAAGTTGGTAAAAGAAGCATGCCCCAAAGTGAAAGTAGCTCAAGAGCTTTCAACAACAAAAAACACATTTTTGATAAAAACACCTGGAGTAGTCTATCAATCTAAATAAGATTTAGCAAAGCAATATAATGTGAAAGGAAGCTTGGCCATGAGTGAAATAAGAGAGTTGATACCTGAGGTAGAAAGGATTTCTCAGCATAAGTCTTCTATGTTCTCATTCATGGATATAGAGAAGAAGACACTCAACATAGCAGTTATGGATGAGGATAAAGTGTCTGAGGTTAATGTACATTATGAAAACATCAGTGCCCCAGACAAGGTGAAATTCCATAGAAACACCAGTGACATGTTGTATTCAGACTACCTAGTTCTAAGCTTGAATATTTCAAGGTTGAAAACTCATGCACTTAAGTTGGAGGGACAGTTGAGACAAGAGAAAGCATCCAAAAGAGCTTGGCAAACTCAAGTCAAGAGATTAGAATCTGAAGGCCCTCAGGGAGTGAAAACTTCCTTAGAAGAGAAATACAAGCTGATTCAAATCTTGAAGAAAAAACTAAAGATGTCTACCACTGAGCATCCACAAACATCAGAGTTGGTTTCTCTGGAACAATAAAAATATGCATTTCAATAGGAAGCATTGAATTACAAGGCCAAAGTATTGCATCTAGAGAAAGAAAAGGTAAATTGGTCACAAAGACAGACATAAGTATCAAACATGGTTGTAGTTGTACCTTGTACTATAGAAACTTGGCCAAGCACTGAAGGACTTCTCTAGGATATGTCACAAGTTATCATGAAGCCAGGAGAAATCAAGATCCTGAAAGGAGATATAGAAAAACTGCAAAAATAAATGGGAATAAAGGATGAGAAGATGACCTAGTTCCGGAAAGAGAAATAAGATTTACAGGAAAGAGTAGACAAGTTGAAGACAAGATTGAAAGGAAAAGGACTGTTCCAGGGAGCCAAAAACGTCATATGGGATTCTATTGTTTCTGAAGCTACCAAGTTCAAGGTTTACATAAATTTCATAAACGACAAAGATAGCATGGCCATCACAGCCAGGAGCAGGTGCACTATTGTGAATGAGACGCTGGCGAAAAAACCCTCAGAGTGGGCACAAAATGATATAAATCTATTGAATTCCATCCCCACCTCTGAACTTCATACCATTGGGGTAAAAGATAGGACTACATTGATCATTTGGGCTAGGAGGATCATTTCCAAGCATAACTTTCTTAAATCATTCCATACCAAGGCCATGCAGATGGAGCAGAGTATACATGAATTCAAAGATCTGTTTGAAGAGTTGTTCATCAAAGGCCTCCCACCATTTTGGGATGGTAAAGAAAAATTGTATGATCAGGAGGAATTCAACTCTCTCCTCTCCCAGTGCACAATGGATCACTCCAAGTTTGAAAGCCCAAATGAGAACTTGAAGGGGACAGACCTAGTGGAGTATTTGACCATAGATTTTGAGATCTTGAATCAGTTCAAGACAATGAAGATCGGACTACCAACCATGACTTATGCCTCTTGCATTGAACTAGAGATCCTGATTGTAAGTTTTAAACCTATGAAATAAAGCAATGCATATAGATTCTTAAGCAAAACATAAATTAATCAATGGCTCATACGCATAGTACACTAAGATTTACGTCGGAAACCCTTCACCGGAAGAAAACCATCCTTCCTTGGTGCCACACCTTTCAAATCTTCATTGTATTAATTTCACCATTCACCATACAATATATACAATGTTTTAGGTATTTCATGGATACCAAAACGCTAATCCCTTAATCTTGGATTATTTTTAGAAAAAATGCTAAAAATAGAAAAATCCGCTAAAAATAGCAAAAATCGCCCAAAACAAAATTTGGAGGTGTTGCGCGTAACCAGGGGGGGCATATCGACCCCCCCCTAGGACCCCCCTAGGAATCTCCCAACGCACACAACACAAAGAGCGAAGGAGGTTGGGATCGTCAGATGCAGTTGTCGAATCTGATGTACCCACACACACACATGCAAAGAATATAACACATACCCAAGATTTTCCCACTTGTTGTTTTCTTTGCATTCAGGGGTCCATAGGATTATATAGTAAACAATCGAGGGAAATAATTCCCATTGTTACTCTACACCAAGAGAACTTTTCTGTGCTCACAGACTTTTTCAATGAATCTGCAACATTCTTCAAAGTGTCAACCTTTTCCAGCAACACCTTCTTTTCTTCAACCATGTCTCTCACAAAGTGATATTGAACATCAATATGCTTTGTCTT
>JZKD02S0184710.1:514913-539315 GCA_000966675.3 Picea glauca
GAATCTGCAACATTCTTCAAAGTGTCAACCTTTTCCAGCAACACCTTCTTTTCTTCAACCATGTCTCTCACAAAGTGATATTGAACATCAATATGCTTTGTCTTTGAATGATAAATTGGGTTATTTGTAAGGAATATTTCACTCTGACTGACACAATATAATCTCACTGCTTGTTGTACCAACCCAATACTTGAACACAGTATCTGTAACCATGCTGCTTCCTTTCTTGCATGAGTGGCTGCCATGTATTTAGCTTCTATAGTTGAGAGTGCCACTATAGCCTATCTTTTGCTCATCCAACTGATTTCTCCTCCAAATAGGTTAAACACATACCCACTTGTAGATATTTTGCAATCCAAATCTCCATCATGGTATGCATCAACAAATCTATGTATGTCCACCACTCTATCCAATCCTGGTCTTCCTTGGTAGCACAATCCATAACTAGTAGTGCCACGAAGATACTTGAAGACCCTCTTTATTGTTGTCCAATTTCCCTTCCTTAGTTTTGACATATACCTGTTCAAAACTCCCACTACATGTGCAATGTTCAGTCTAGTACAAACCATTGCATACATCAAACTACCAACTGCACTAGCATACGGAACATGGGACATGTCCTCTTCTTCTTTCTGTGTCTTGGGACACTGATCCGCAAATAAATTTACACCTATAGGAATAGGAACCTTGATTGGTTTACTTCCATGCATATTAAACCTATGTAATATCGTCTCAAACATATTTTCTCTTATTCAACCAGAGTTTCATGTTTGCACTATCTCTTTTAATCTCCATTCCCATAATGAAGTTAGCAGCATTGATATCCTTCATGTCAAATTTGGAGGATAGTTGTGATTTCACCTCCTTGATAACATCCATGTCATTTCCTACCAACAACATGTCATCAACATACAACACTACATAAATGAAGTGATTTACCAACCTGCTTGGAATATACACAGTGATCATCCCTGCTTCTCACAAATCCCAATCCAAGGATGTATGTGTCAAACTTTTGGTACCACATCCTAGGTGATTGCTTTAGACCATATAGTGACTTCTTTAGCTTATAGACCAACTCCTTTCCCTTCACTACAAAGCCTTCTAGTTGCTTCATGTAGATTTATTCTTCCAGATCCCCATGTAGGAATGTTGTCTTCACATCCATTTGTTTCACTTCAAGATCAAAAGCAGTAGCAACAATCGATAAAAGAAATATAATATAAGTTAACTTAGCAACAGGGAAAAAAATATCACCAAAGTCAATTCCCTCTACTTGGGAATAACCTTTTGCTACTAACCAAGCTTTGTATTTCTCCACTTTTCCTTCTGCATTAAAATTCTTCTTAAAAAACCATTTTCCACCAACAGATTTTCTTCCACCTGGCAACTCAACTATATCCCATGCCTCATTCTTATCTAAGGAATCAATTTCTTCAACCATGGCCTTCTTCTAGAGTTTACTATCCTCTGAACTCATTGCTTCCCTGATAGTTCTGGGATCATCATCAGTAATAGATAAAGAAAAATTAGAACGAAAATCAGGTGGGCTATACCTTTCTAGTTGCATTGTTTCTCTCACTGATCTCCTCAATACTGGGGTATGAGGTTCTTCTGCTTCTCCTTCATCTTCTTCACATGATTCATATTTTGCATCATCCAACTCAAACTCTATTTTCTCAGGTTCTTCTTGCCTTGGTAGGAATTATTGTTTGGAAACATATTTTACCTCTCTAAACACAACATCCCGACTGTAAACAATCTTCTTGGTTTTTGGGTTCCAAAGCTTGTAACCTTTCACACCATCTTTATAACCAATAAGGATACACTTTTCATCTTTTTTATCCAACTTACTCCTATTTTCCTTTGGAATATGTACATAAACATCACAACCAAAAACTCTAAGATGTTCAAGAGAGGGTTTCTTTCCAGTCCATACCTTGTGTGGATTTTTATCATCTAGCGCTGATGAGGGTGATCAATTGACCAAGTAACATGTTGTACCCACTACCTCTACCCAGAATTCTTGTCCTAACTTGGCACCACTAAGCATATTCCTTGATTTTTCCATCAGTGTCATGTTCCTCCATTCTGCTAAGGTGTGTATGGAGTAGTATTCTACCTTTCTATACCACACTTCTTACAAAATTCTTTGAATTCATTTCCGCAGAATTCTCCACCATTATCTGTCCTCAATACCTTTATTTTCTTCTCTATATAATTTTCTACCAGAGCCTTAAACTCTTTAAATTTATCAAATACCTCAGATTTCTTTCTAAGAAAATAAATCCATGTGTTCCTTGAGAAATAATCTATGAATGAAACATAATACACAGATTTTCCTAGTGATGTTACAGGCACAGGTCTAAACACATCACTGTGTATCAACTCTAAGATCCCCTTTTCTATTGTAGCACCAGATGGGAATGTTACTCAATTATGTTTTTCATATATGCAATGTTCACAGAAATCAATATCCATAGTGTAATTAGACATACCTTCAACCATACCTTTACTGTGTAGTGTTCGAAGGCCCTTTTCTCCAATATGCCCCAATCTTATATGCCACAACATGGTCTTCTTTCCAGGGACAATATTGGTCTTTTCTTCTTTATTTGTCTGCTCAGGGATAACAAAAATGTTACACCCATTAGTATAAGTGTTTCCCAACAACTTGTACAAAGTTCCACACTGAACTCCCCTCATAAACACCATTGCTCCTCATACCATCTTGCAAGTTCCTTTTCCCAATATAGTATCTACTCCTGCATCATCCAACTTGCTTACAAATATTAGGCTCCTGGCTAGTTTTGGAATGTGCAGAACCCCAGGGAGAGTTCTAATCCTTCCATATTTTAGAATCAACTTAACCCTTCCACATCCCATGATTTTGGTTGTCGATTCATCTCCTAGGAATACATCACCACCATCATATTTTTCATATTCACAGAACCACTCCCTGTGAGGATTCATATGGTATGACGCACCTGAATCGATCAACCATACATCATGGTCTACATGTGTACCTGTAGATGTCTGGTAAACATCACCTCCTTCTTCAGTGGAGGTTTTCGCTTCTGTGGAAGAGGTACTATCAGATCCCTTTGGTTTATCAACATTCTTAGACTTGCAATCTTTCTTATAATGCCATGTTTTACCACACTTCCAACATTTCCTCAAAAAGTTTCCTAGAGACTTAGATCTACCTATAGATTTAGATCTCCCCCCCCGAAGACTTACTAGGATTCATGTATTGGGTACAACCTCTTACAGATAAAGAATCCATGCTATGACCATCCATATTTTTCCACCTCATCTCTTCAGATAGAAAGGATGAAACTACATCCTCATACTTCAATGTAGATTGAGTGGTACTACCAATTGCTACAACCAAATTATCCCAAGATTATGAAAAAGAACATAACAAAGTAATACACTTATCTTCTTCTGCAATCGTAATATTAATAGAGACAAGTTGACTTACCAGAGTATTAAAGGCATTTAGATGTTCTATCACAAAATCTCCATCTTCCATCCTAAAATGATACAACTTATTTTGAAGAAACAACTTGTTTACTAGGGACTTTGATTGATACAAATTCCCTAACTTATCCCATAGTTCCTTGGTTATATATTCTCCCGAGACATTCAACAACACTGAATCTTCCAGGTAGAGTCGAATAGTACTCTGTGTTCTTCTGTCCAACTTCTCCCAATCTTCCTTTACATACCAGTAGGTGGTGTACTAGTAGTTTGTGTACTAGTAGGTTGTGTACTAGTCGACTATGTGCCAGTAGGTTGTGTACCAGGATCCACAACGATCCATTGTTCTTTGTCTACAAGAACTTCCTCCATCTTGAGCTTCCATAGCTCAAAGTTTTTACCATTGAAAATCTCTATCTAGATTCTATAAGAGCTCGTCATTCCTCTTTCTACACTCGAATCACCACTACAAAAGCTCCCACTAAATCCAGGTTTATCACAAACCCAATATAGACTTAATCTATCAAGACCGATCCAAACCCTCAACAACAAAGGCGTCCCTCTAAAGCCAAAAACGATCTCTGATACCACATGTAATTTTTAAACCTATGAAGTAAAGAAATGCATATATATTCTTAAGAAAAACATAAATTAATCAATGGCTCATACACATACTACACAGAGATTTACACTGGAAACCCTTCACTGGAAGAAAATTAGTCTTCCTTGGTGCCACACCTTTCAAATCCTCATTGTATTGCTTTCACCATTCACCATATAATATATACAATGTTTTAGGCATTTCATAGCTACCAAAGCCCTAATCCTTTAATCCAGGATTATTTTTAGAAAAACCGCTAAAAATAGAAAAAATCGCCCAAAAAGAATTTTCGGAGCCCTTCCCTGGAGCCGAACGTTGTGCGTAACTAGGGGGGGGGGCAGGTATGCCCCCCCCTAGGACCCCCCTAAGAAGCACCCGATGCACATGACACAGAGATCGAACGAGGTTAGGATTGTCAGACGTAGTTGTCAAATCTGACGCGCCCACACACACACACATGCAAAGAATATAACACATACCCAACACTGATCAAGGAAATCATGGATGACGAGATCCCTTCCCACTTGCAGTGGAAGGAGCTAGTGCAACTGGGCAAGACAAAATGAAATTTTCTAGGAACCAACAAATAGCCTCCAAGTGTCACCAAATTGGCAAGTTTGACAGAGGACCAAAGCAGGACAGATGGCGAGGACAAAAATTGAGCAGTGAGAAAAATTGGTCGTTAGTTTGTGAAACGTTTTTTATTAATCATTGTAAATTGTTTCACATACCGAGACTATGAGTTGAAATTATTGTAATCAGTTTTAGAAGCTTAAACATTTCAGTTCAGGTATTGTAATCGATTTCTAATTGAAAGGAACTTGAAATTGTATAAATAATAGAGGTTTTGAATGTATTACTGTTGGCAGAAGTGCAAGAGCACCTTCTTAGTTGTTCTGAACTCTATTGTAAATTTCTGGAACTGAATTGAATACATATGCAGAAACTTTTGAAGTCTCTATGAAAAGATTCTAATGGTGGTGATATGATTTTTGTCTCCTTTCATTGTATGTAGTTCCTGTGTTCTTTAATTCCATTTGCATTTTCTTCTATTTAAATTGGATAGTTAAAAGCTCAGAATAAATCTTATGCTGCTCTCGCTTAAGTGATTTAAACTGTGTAATTTTATTCCTAACTAATTCATAATTCATTTCAGTAATGCTTTGATGTAGTTACTTGTTTTCTCCTTCTTCCTACACTATGCTTAAATATGAATTTATAACACAGATTCATTTCCTCATTTATCCTTTATCCTCTGGAGAGTTCTACTGGCCATTCATTGTTTTCATTCACTTTCAAAATTTTGACTCCATAGCCCTAAGTGACCCTCCCCTTCCTTGCCAGAAACTTTATAAAAAAAACCCAAAACAAACTAAATCTAGCCACTGATTGTCAAAGAAATATCAAGTGACACAAGAGATCCCTCTCTGAGATGAGTAGGCTAGTGCCCAGCTCTAAATCTGGTTGAAACAGTTACCTCTGTCATTTTTCTATCAGATAGACAAAATTTACAGAGTCCTAACATTCTGGTGCCATTGTTGGTGACCGAAAGAGAAACCTTCCCTGGGAAAAGAACGACTTAAAAATTTAGTTTTGATTATTGAGGGTGAAAATGAATCAAATAGCTTATTGGATGATATTATTTTTTCCCTGGCGACTCCATTACCAAGAGACCAGTTGCACCAAGCAGTTTGAGCTAGGAATCCTGGCTCCCAAGAGAATTCACACCAGGAGAAACCCAGACCCAGAAGCCATAATCCTTGTGTATGATCCTAAAAATCTTGTACAAAAAAGAAAAGAAAGGTAAATAGGCTCAGTTTTTCATTTAGAACGATATCTATCCTTGCCCAAAGATGGAGTAACAAGCATTGAAGACCTTGAGTTTGATGTAAAATTTGAACAAACTTTGTTCAGAACTAAATCTGAATCTTGTTTGAACGAGGTCATCTTTGACAAAAGAGATTCCAATATTTGATTTTAGTTGCATCTGTGAATCCTATAGTGATTCATACTCAGAACCAATAGCCACTTCAACCCCTCATAACAGCCATGGAAGCTAGATTTTCTCCTCTTGTACTTCCTGCTCAGCTACATGATTTACCTTGGGAGTATAATCTAAGGATCAAACTGTATGATGTCCTCTGATTCATCATAATGTCATGAATATTTGTGCATAGAAATCAACCTTTTTGGAGTGTACATGCACTACTAATTTTACAAACATGTTATAAATATTGTAATGATCAATTGTTGAAGGTTGTTAAGGAATCAAGATGTTCTGGGATAATTCTTGCAGTTTTCAATGCTATATTCATTGCTTTGATTATATGGTTTTTTTAAAGCAAAATTTCACCAATTTGTCTAAATTTTATTTGTTTTGAAGAAATTTAGGCTACAAATTTTCATATTTTCAATGAAAATAAAAATAAAAAACTTGTATCATAATTTATTATTAATAGATATTCATACACTTAGAGTTTTCACTTAAATATACAAAATTTTCCATGAACATATAATATGTTTTCTTTAAGAAATTCCAAATCAATGATTATGCATCCCAAATATTTTGGGAATATTCACTACATATGGATGAATAGTGAATATCAACTACTCATGGGAAATGTTACCATGAATTTTCAATTGAATTCATGTAAATGTATGTAGGAAAAGAAAATGTTTTTAAAACTTGTATTATTTTTTTTACTTCTTTCAACATCTAGGTCGCATACCATGTTGTATATTAGTGTGTATAATGTTTTCCATGTATTTCTAAATATGTTTTCTATTTCCATTTCTTCTTGTTGTAGGTTGTTGTTAATTATTGTCAAAGATGCACATGTGACACTAATGGAATGGTGTTGTTGCCAAATTTTAAAGTTAGTAACAAGAATTCAATTGGTTATCACCTAAGATAWATGATATATATATATGTGTGTGTGTGTGTGCGTGTGTGTGYGTGYGTGYGTGTGTCTGTGTGTGTTCTTTGATCACCAAATAGTTTGATAAGTTAAGGCTTATGTGTTTTGAAAAAAGAAACATTGYTTTGATCCCTAAGTCTGATTACCCTATTTTTTTTCAATCTACCTTCTATTTTTAATAGTGACTAAAGGTCTTATTAGAGCCTTGTTGGATGCAAGATAAAGTGGGTCAAAATTGGCACTAGGGAGTGCATTTTAYTCTGAGGTAKTTTTGCATTCACACTTACATGATATCCCAAATATAGCTACATGAAAGCAACCTCTCATGTTCTTCAATTGCACTTTAAATGACATRTGTAAATTTACAATGATCTAACTCYATATTACAACCCTTAAGACCATTTTTTATCTGYAGRGAAGCTTGGGCRTGCATTTTAATGTTGTTACTTATTATAGGTTTGACCTTGCAAATTAAAGAGTCTTTTTGYAGAAAGAGTCTTTTATGACTGAACATGAAAAACTGACCTTGGTTTCCCACATAACCCACCATCCTTTGATTMATCAAAATTTTRTGAATCTTTGTTCATAGAAAAAATATCGTTCAGAGTGTAAATGCATTACTAATTGTACAAACATATTATGAATATTGGAATTATCAATTTACAACTTAAATCCTAAATTGTGGAGCCATATCCAAATTTGGACGTGCAGTTTAATATAGCTATCTTTAACAATTTGGGCCTATGGTTTTACAATGCACTTCTTAGCCTTTATGCACACCGGGTAGGTTTAGGTATGAAAATGCCATTATAAATTTATAGATAGGTGTAAAATCACAAAATATAGCCTATGCAAGTTGAACCACAAAATTTGGCTCAAAATTGACACTAGGGCATGCATTTCAGGTTGTGACAATTTTGCATTCAAATTTACATCAAAATCCCAATTCTAGGTGCATGAAAGAAACCTCTCATATTCTTCAATTGAAATTTAGATGCATAGATAAATTTACCATTTATGTAAATCCATATTAAAACTTATAAAACAAATTTTGGAGCTATAGTGAAGCTTGGGCGTGCATTTTCATTTAGTCACAAAGTACAATTTATACTTTGCAAAATACAATGAAAACTTTGCCTCTTTTGCACAACCTATTGATGTTAGTGGTAGCATCGGACAAGTATTTTCGCACAGGTCTATCTGTCTAGATGTGTGGAAATCATCCAAATCCTTCTACTCTTGAATTTAATTTAATTAAAATAATTATTAAAGTAAATTGATTTTATTAATTAATTATGTAATTATTTAATTGAGTTATTTAAGAAACATGCTAAAAGTACTTAGCATGTAGCATGTAATCTAAATCTCAAGTGAGTGTGAGAAGTGATATCATCCGTAGATCACTTTTGAGATTATAAATAGATTGTAGCTCGTGATTATAAAAGAAAGGAAAGGAAAAGGAGAAAGATTAAATTCACATAGAGATGTCAAAGAAGGATGTTTTCTAGTGTAGATTCTCCAAGGTCACACTCAAGATTAGAGAAGGACCTCTACTTGAGCGCTTGGATCATGAAGGGAAATGATTCAAGAGGACCAAGGATTAAAATTGAAAGACACTTGACAAGAATTTTGTTGACAGAGTCGACACACAAAGTATTGGATCATGAAGGACAATGGTTCAAGATATTGGATACGTGAATAAGGACCTTCATCTAGAGATCATACGGGTCAAGGAGAAGAGAGAACCAAGGCATATGCAGGAGGGTTTCAACATAAGAAATCCATAGAAAAGAGTCTGACTATACAAATTTTTATGTATGTACTTTCTGTACAAATCCATGGGTCACAATGGAGACAGTTACATACATCCACAGGTCACAATGGGGCAAGTCGCGAATATATGTGGGTCACTAAAGAGACAGACACAAATGCCTATAAAAGTGTGCTAGAATTGGTTGTACAATAGGTCAGACCTTGCCAAGTTAGTCTGTAGTTTTATTTATCTGAGTGGGTCATTGTCCCTATTACAAGAGCCATGATTTTAGCACAGTAAAATCATTCTTAGCACTAGTTTTCTCTCTGGATTTTTTCCAAGGGTATTTACACAGAAATTTTGGTGTTCATATGTGCTTGATTTGGTTTCCTAGTTTATGATTCTATAGCATGATATTGAGTTGAATATTTCAGTAGTGTATTATTATTTTGTGAGATGTTAATCTGATTGCAGTAAGGAAATAACTAGATAACAAAGTACCTAGGTGTTGAAGTAATATTTTGAACGTGGTATCAGAGCATACCTAGGGTTGAAATAAGATTCAAAACACCCACCCTTTTTAAACTTGAAATTGAAAAATAAACAACATGAACATGTATACTATGATAAACCACATCTTCAACAACTTGCACAACTCAAATATAAGGTATATCACAACATTGGGTTACCTTTTACAAACACTTTGTGCATTTTGATGATTTTACTATGCATCTCTTGCCTATTTTTGCACAGATGATTATTTTATGACTCTTAATGAAAAATCGACCTTGGTTTCTCTCCTAACCCACCATCCTTTGATTCATCAAAATGTCAAGAATATTTGTGCATAGAAATCATACTTTTTGTAGTGTAAATGCACTACTAATTGTATAAACAAGTTATTATACATATTATAATGATCAATTTACAACTTAAATCCTAAATTATGGAGCCATATCCAACTTTGGGCGTGCAGTTTAATATATCCAACTTTAACAATTTGGCCCTTTGGTTTTATAATGAAATTATTAGCCTTTATGCACACCAGCTAGGTTTATGTCTAAAAATTCCAATATAAGTTTATATACATGTGTAAAATAAAAAACTACATCTTATTCAAGTTGAACCACAAAATTTGGCTCAAAATGGAGACTAGGGTGTGCATTTGAGGTTGAGGCAATTTTGCATTCAAATTTACATGCAATCCCAATTCTAGGTGCATGAAAGGGATGTAGGAACATCAACCAGTTTAATTTGATATTTTGTTTTTCATTTTTGTTGTAATATTTGAACGAGATATCTCTAGAAGATATTCTAGATTGATTTGTTGTAATAGGTGTTAATTTGTTGCAAATTTTTAGGAACAAATTTCTAGATTTGGGATTTGTTGAAGATAGATCGGGATGCATTGGTTTTGGGAGCTACTTGAGAGATCCAAGATATAGTTTGATTTATGTAATGAATAGAGGGTTTTGAAATTTATTGATTATGTGAGAGTGTGAGTGCACAAAGGTCTGAGAGACCAAGAAGGAATAAAGCCTTCCTATTATAATTTTTAATCCTTCAATGATTTAATAAAGATCAATTTTGGTGGAATTGTGTCTCCTGTGTATTTATTCTAACTCTGCATATAATTGTTTTTGGTAGAGAGGCGAAGTGTTTTTGGTTTCAAGAGATCGCGTACATATCCATGCCATGAATCTGAACCAAATCGAAGTTTCCAAGAAGAGGAATTGACCTTGTGTTGTGTAAATTGATCACAATCGAATCATTTGAATTGGGCATAGATAGAATTCATCCCAAATTATAAATTATATGGACGATGTAGATCAGATCAAGGAGAAAATCTCATAAAATAACCAACGACTGAGATTATATCATCATGACTCGTCATATCGGGGAAAAAACTCCACTTAAGGATTGCAAACGATCATTGATCATTGACCATGATATCTATCATCTTGATCACCAACAATGATAACAATGAATGAGATTTAGGGTCGATGACGACTTTAGGATCATTGACGATGACATGCTTGGAAAGCATTCTGATGAGAAATGGGTCCAAGAACGATGAGTTGAAACAAGTTAAACAAATCAACGATGAGGATATAATTAGAGGAGAATATCAACGACGAAGATATAAATGAGTGTGAAAAAGTTGGAATTAAATATATGGTGCCAATGAAATATTTTAAGTTGGATCGACAGTATAAGATGATGGAGGTGGATCATGTTTTGTTGGGATTGACATATCATCAGGATAATGAAAATTGTGTATTGGCATTGTGATAAATTTTTCAATGACAACGATTCTTTTTGTCCCAAGGATGAGTGTTTGGTAGCATGAAGGAAAAATCTTGGTTCCATAGTTAAGGAGGTGCTTAAAGTAAAATTTGGTTCACTGTTGCATAAAAATATTTGTTTGATACTTTGTCAACGAAGGATCTGGGGTCGATTCAATAGTTTAGCGAAGCTCGAGTTGGAATTTTTCAACAAATTTTTTTGAGAAATCTATTCTAATCGAACTGGACTTGGTAGGTCTATATCAAGTGGTATCAGAGTGTGCAACGCTCTAAGAATCATTGCTGAAGAATTGTTTCTTGAAGGAATCCTGCCACCCAAACGAGGGGGTTGAGAGAGAAATGTAGCAATTGAGGAGTTGTGATTGGAGATGAATCACATCTAGGTGAGTATGGAAGCCATGGATACAGATAAGAGAAGGGAACCTAACACATGATATGTCAACAAAAGTGCATATATAAGCTTTGATGAGAAAAATGAAGAAGCGCCAATAGGAGAAACAAAAGATGAGAAATTGTTAATATTGGTCACAAAGGTTAGAGCCAGACCAAATATGGAAGTGCCCATGTATGAGGGTATCTTGAATGTGGATGAATTTATTGATTAGATCAATGCAATGGATAAGTACTTTGGCTATGAAGAGGTGAATGAATAAATGAAATTTAAGCATGTAGGGACAAAACTGAAATACCATGCAACTTTATGGTGGGATGAGTTGCAAGAAGACTAAAGAAGGAAATGAAAAGAAAAAATTAGAATCTAGGACATGATAAGTGAAAATTTGTGCCTAAGTACTACTAATTGAATATGTTCAAGAAATAGCAGTATTTGAGATAGAAAACCATGATAATGAATGAGTACATTGAAGAAATCTATAGGTTGAATATTAGGGTAGGCCATACAAAATAAGATGCAAAGAAGGTTCCATATATATAAATGGAGTGAGGTATGATATTCAAGATGAGATCAATATTTTGTCTCTGAGAATAGTAGAATATGCTTACCAAGCATCCTTAAATTCAAAAGAAAAGTTGGCCAGAAAGTAGAGCCAAAGGAGCAAAGGAAGGAGTCCATCAAGAAGAAAGGGATCATCCAACAGAGGGAAATTTCATGATTCAAAGGGAGAAGCATGAATTTCTAGCAATTAATCACCTAGAGGAGGAGGTTCAAGAGGTGGAAGATTATTCTCAAGAGGTGGAGGCATAGGTAGAGAAATCCATTGTTTTTCTTATGAAAAAACATGGCATATTTCTTGGTATTTTCATGAGAAAAAATGAAAAAAAGCAAAGAGGAACTCATATTGTAGAGCCTAAGGAAGAGACAATGAATGAATAAGTAAAATAATAAACTCATGATATCGGTGAATCATTAATTATGAAGATATTTTTTATTAAAGTAGAGAAGGAGACTCATGAACCAACATAGAGGAAACATTTTTTCAAAACCATGTGCAAATTAAGGGGGAAATTTTGCAAGGTGATCATTGATAGTGGAAACATAGACAATAAATTTTCTATAGAGATGGTGGAGAAGTTGGTATTATAGAGGATAGCACATCCTACTCCTTACAAAGTTTCTTGGTTGTAGAAAGGACATCAGATTATGGTAAGTGAACAGTATAAAGTAGAAATTTAGATTGGTGGTTACAAAGATGAAATATTTTGTGATATCATTCCTATGAATGTATTTCATATCTTGTTGGGAAGGCCATGGCAATATGATAGGAAATCTATTCACGATGGAAGAATAAATACCTATGATCTTAAAAAATATGGACACAATCATGTGTTGTTTCCATTGAAATATGGAGAATCTAAAGAAGAAGTTGGTCGAAGTGTGTTGTTGATGAGTGGAAAGGAGTTTTTGCAGGAAGTAAAGAAAGAGGAGGAGGTACAATTTGATTTGATTGGTAATCCTAGAGTAGTACTTACTGGCACAAATTTAAATGATTTACGTGTTGAAATTAAATCCTTATTAGATGAGTTTGTTGATATCATAATTGATGAGTTTCTTGATGCCTTACCACCCATAAGAAGCATTATCGATCACACAGAATTGATTCTAGGAGAAATTCTACCAAAAACAATTTCCTATAGAACGATACCCAAGGAGAATGAAGAGATCAAAAATCAGGTTCAGGAGTTGTTGGATAAGGGATTACTAAGATAACGTTTGAGCCCTTGTGTGGTACCAATTGTTTTGAGTCCAAAAAAGGTTGGAGTATGGAGAATGTGTATAGACTCCATAGAAATAAAAAAAATAACAATCAGGTATAGATTTCCTTTACCATGTATGGATGATTTGATGGATCGTCTAAGTAGTGCAATTTTTTTTCAAAGATAGACTTAAAGAGTGGATATCATCAGATTAGGAGGAGAGAGGGAGATGAGTGGATACCTTTTGGCATGATAGATGCACCTAGTGCATTCATGAGGCTCATGAATGAAGTCCTCAAATATTTTGTTGAAAAATTTGTAATTGTATATCTAGATGATATTCTTGTCTACAACAAAACAAGGGAAGAACACTTAAAGTTTCTGAAGTTGGTGTTGAGAAAGTTGCAGCATGAGAACCTTTTGATAAATATGAAGAAATATTATATCATGAAAAAACAATTAGTCTATTTTGGATTTGTAATCTCTCAATATGGATTGAATATGGACCCGGAGAAGGTGAAATATATCAAGGAGTGGCCCTCTCCAAGAAATATTTATGAGGTAATAAGTTTTCATGGATTTGAAAGTTTCTACAGAAATTTTATTAGAAATTTCAATAGAATATTTGCTCCTATAGTTGAGACTATTAGGAAGGAACATAATCCATTCAAATGTACAATAAAAGATGAAAGGGGATTCAAATTGTTGAAATTAAAGATCAATGAACAACCTATTTTAGCTCTACCATATTTTCATAAACTTTGCCAAATCAAGTGTGATGCAAGTGGGATGACCATTAGTGTTGTTCTAAGTCAAGATGTGAATCCTATTGCTTATTTTAGTGAAACTTTGAATGATGTCAAGAAGAAATATTCAACCTGTGACAAAGAATTCAATGCAGTGATCCAAGCTTTAAAGAAATGGAGTCATTATCGTATGCCTAAAGAATTTATTGGGTATACTAACAATCATGCTTTTCATTTTATAACCAAACAAGAGAAGTTGAAACAACGACATGCCAATTGGGTAGAGTTTATGCAAAACTTTACATTTGTTCTTAATAATATTAGTGAGAGTGCTAATAAAGTTGCAGATGCTTTGAGCAGGAGGTGTTTGGGTTTTTAAGAATCCCAAGTGAACACTTTGGGGTTTGAACATCTCAAGGAAATGTAAAAAGAAGACTCAAACTTCAAGGAAGCCTATGAAGAATACAAAAATACAATGATCAGAGATAGAAGTCCTTAGATAGAGTATATGATTTAGGAGGGATTTATGTCCAAAGAAATTGAATTGTGCATTCCAAAATTCTCAATGAGGGATAACTTTATGAAACAGAAGCACAATGGAGGATTGGATGGTCACTTTGGACAAGATAAACTTATGCTCATTTAATTTCTTCTTATTATTGGCTAGGTATGAAATATGATGTTAAGATATTTTTAGAAATATGTAGAATTTGTCAGTATTCCAAAGGGAAACAACATAACATAGGTTTATATCAGTCATTTCCCATACCAAGTAGACCATGGTATTCCATAAGCATAGATTTTGTTTTTGGTTTACCTAAAACTAAAAGGGGGAATGATTCAATTTTTTTAATTCTGGATAGGTTCTCAAAGATGACAAATTTTGTACCTTGTTATAAAAACAATGATGCAACCCATATTTCTAATTTGTTTTTCAAATAAACTTTTAGATTGCATGGATTTCCCAAAAGTATAGTTTCAATAAGAGACATTAAATTTGATGGAAATTTATGGAGGACATTGTGGAAGAAGCTTGTAACAATCCTTTCTTTCAGTTCAACCTATCACTCACAAACTACTGAGAAGGCAGAAGTAGTAAACATGGTATTTTTATATGTTTTGGGATCTCAAAGGGAAGATGGCTCAAGTGAGTTTGCTCCAAATTCTAGTGAAATTTTGGGATCCAGATATAGAGTCCTTCAACCTCGATGGGAAACCATTGAGAATTGAAGTCAAGGATATCTAATTTATTACAGGATTGTCGCTTCATGGTGAGGTGGTGAACCTTAAATCCAGGGAAGATGGGAGTGGCATGAACATAGAAGACTACATCGCCACTCACTGTGTTGCGGGCACAGAAAAGGTAGGGAGACAACTCCCCATTAAGGCGATCAACAACCTAAGTTTAAATATCGTTGTTCTTGTTCTTACATGGATCATGGGGTCGACCTCACTGTACCAAGAATCAAGGCCACCGATGTTCTACTTCGTGGAGTGCTTACGACCCAGAGTGTATTATTGGTGCACCTCACTACTGGATAACATGAAGAGCCAACTAACAGACTGCAAATAGGGTAGGAAGAGGAACTTCGGGTTTGCATCTATATTGTGTAGTTTTTTCTTTCAGTGGGTTCTAGTATTGATCCCTAGAGTCAAGATCATTCTGCATAGAATGCTCGATCCATCCATGTCCCGATGGACCGAGGTGATGAGGCGGTTGGGATTTGGTAGGGTACTGACCCCCTACAACGATGAGTTATTTTTCTGGTTGCACTAACAAGTGATAGCCTGGGATGACTACCCTTATGAAGGGATCGAATTCAGAGGAGATCTAGACATGACATTTCCACGAGGTTCCACCTACGAAGACATAGGTATGGAAAATATTTCAAATATGTTTCAATTTTTTTGTGTTTTTTAAAGAGAATAAAAAATGCAAATGTTTTTGGATGGTGTCAAGTATTTTAACTAAAAATGTTTTTTTGTGCAGACGTAGGTCCGCGAAGGCTGAATGGATTCCCATGAAACTGGTAAAGGAACCATGGGATGAGCCAGCAGGAGGAAATGTGGAGAGAGTGATTCAAAATGTGCAGGGAAACCTGTCTCATTTGATGCACGGTATTCCCATGGTCTAGGTAAAGGATCTACTAGAGGCGATGTAGCGGCAAGTGGTGGGTGTGGCCCATGCATGGGTGTGACTCTTCCAATGAATCGCAAACATTGTAGTATGTTATCCTGTCACACATCCAATGCCTCAAGCATAGATGTCATGGTGATTGTATCGACCAATTGTATATGTATTTTGAGGGTGTGAGCCCCAAATTTGTACTATGACACCATATTTTTTGGAGAAATGAAATATAAAAAACATTGGTCTTCATCTTTACTTATATTACAATGTGTACATTGGTGAATGTGTTTTCTTTAATTTAGTTATGTGACAAATGCCAATATAAAACATAATTAGCATATGCATCAGATACATAATTAGAAATTCTAGGTATGTGATTATAAGTAATAAAATCAAAATGTTGTTCCAAAATTCGTACCTGTAAGAATCGTTGGAGTAGAGTAGGGTCTTGCACACTGTAACTATCTTTCAAATGACATACTACTAACTGGGATTCCATTCGAACTTCTAAAGAACGAATACCATGTGAAATGGCATCATGTAGAAGCTCTATAACGACATTATATTCAGCCACATTATTCATTGATGGCCTTAAACAAACACCACCTGAAGACACTAGTTGACCCTCAAGTGAGTAAACGACCCAAGTAGAGGATGCCAAGTTTTGTGTATGACAAATGGCACCGTCTATGAATCCTATGTAAAGTGAAGACTCCGTTGACATCTTCCAACCAAGGGAAAACTCGATAAGAAAGCCAATGACACAAAGGAAAATATATATACACTAATATACAAAGATTTACACCCAAGCTTGGGGATCAAGAGTAATAATTTTTCAAGTAGATCCCATTTCTAGGCTCATCTAGCATATTCCCTTCATAATATTCTAATTTGTAGGCTCCTTTTTCTAAGACATGTCACACGATAAAAGGATCATGCCACATGAGGTTGAACTTTCCTTCCCCCAGTGGTTATTTGTCTTGGTCATACAAGAGAAACAATTCACCTTCAACATACTACCGAGGAAAGATAGACTTATCATAATGGACCTTGACACGTCATTTATTTTCTTCAATATACATAGAGGCATCTCGACGTTGCTCATCTAGGCTCTCTAGGTGTATAAGGTGTTCTTCAAGATCATAAGTGTCAAGTAGGATCTTAACTACCAGTCTAAGAGAAGGGATTTAACATTCAATAGGAAGGATCGACTCCACTCTATGTACTAACTAAAAAGGAGAAAAACCAGTGGAATTCTTAATTGAGGTTCAATATGCCCATAGCATAGGGTAAAGCATGAGATTCCAGTCATATTTTCTCTGGCTGATAGTTTTCTTCAAAATGGTCTTGAGAGACTTATTCATGGCCTCTACTTGTCCATTTTCCTAGGGATAGTAAGGGGAAGAGTGACCATGTTTAAACCCTAGTTTTGATGCTAACTATTTCATCATTTCATTCTAAAAGTGACTACCATGATCAGTGACAATCTTAGTCGAGATTCTGAACCGGGTTATAATTTGATTGAAGATGAAAAATGTTGTATTCTTATGATTGGATTTAATTGTAGGCATGGTCTCTACCCACTTAGTAAAGTATTCTATGGCCACGATAATATGTTGATGCCCCCCAGGCAAAGTTGGGTTGCAATCAACAAAATCTACCACTCACTTGGTGAAGCGACCAACGATGATGACCAGGTAAAGAGGGGATGGATGTGAGTGCATCTTCTGAGTGAGCACCTAGAAGGGGTGACACTTATTGACTGCTTTGACACAATATTTAAAAATATACGGCTAAAAATAACCAACTCGCAATATATTATGGGTTGTCTCCAGCCCAGATAGATGACCACCACAAGCCCCACTATGACATTCATTAAAAATGGACTCAGCCTCCTAGTGATTCAAGCAATGACACAAGAAATTATCTACGCCTTGGTGGTACAAAGTGTCACCAATGATAAGGTATTTTTTAGCTTGATATCGTATACATCGTCGATTGTCTCTTGAAATATGTTGAGAGAACTTCAAGCTTTGAAGATATATCAAAATGTCTCCATACCAAGGGTCTGAAGACGAGACAAGGAAAATTTGTTCATCTGCAAATGAATTGAAATGAATTACATCCTCATCTAACCGAGGGAAGTATGAAATTAACTCGGAAAAAACTAACAATTTCTTGGATTTTTTTGAAGAAAAACCGAGGTCAAACTATTGCAAGATGAAAATCCATTTATTATGTTTTCCCTCTATGATACGCCTAGTAAGTACATATTGAAATGGGTTGACATAATAAACTACAATAGTTTTGAAAAGAAATATTTGGTGTCGTAATCTTTGAACTGCGTGTACAGAAACCAAGGATAGCTTCTCAACATGAGAGTACTTAAGTTCAGGTCTAACTAAATTTTGACTAAGATAGTAAACCACATGTTCATGGAACTCATCATCCTTCTAAACTAAAACCATACCATCCATCCCTTCAGACGCAATGATATAAATAAAGTAATCTATACTGTAATCCGGAGGCTTCAACAGAGGTGTTGATACCAAGGATTTCTTAAGAGCATCGAAGGATTATTGGGTTCACTCTTCCCATATAAACAGAGTGTCCTTCTTCAAGAGACTCATGAAACCCTTAGTAATATTGGAATATTTTACTATAAACCAATGTAAGAAGTTAGTTTTCCCCTGTAAACCTTGAAGCTGATGAATGTTGCATGGGGGAGGAAATTGAAGTATTGTCTCAATATTTAAAGGATCCACCATAATCCCAGTCTCAGAAACTAAGAATCCTAAAAGATGTCCTAACCTAACATAGAAGATGCACTTGTGAGGATTTAAACGAATGTGATAATACCGAAATCTCTCAAAAACTAATCAAAGGTGAGAAGAGTGATCCACTCTCTTGTGAGAGTGAGCAGTGAGATCATCGAGGTAAGCTTTGACTATATTCTTGAGATTGTGAAAAGAGAAGGTCATGGCTTGTTGGAAGGTTTCTCCAACATTTTTAAGGCTGAAAGGCATTTTATGGTATGCGAAAGTACCCCAAGGACAAATAAATTATATCTTATGTTGATCCTTAGTTTTAATCTGAATTTGGTTGTATCCTGAAAATCCATCCATAAAAGAAAAATCTCGCTTCTCACACACTCATCAACAATCTGATCAATGAAAGGTGTCAGCAAGTTATCTTTAGGATAGGCCTTATTCAGGTTCAAAAATCCATACACACACGAATGGTTCCTTGCTTCTTATTTACGAGAATAGAATTGGATACCCATTCAGTCAAGGGAACCGGGTAGTTAAAACCTGCATTAAGTAGTTTCTCCACCTCTGCCTTAATAGGAGGGGCCTTCCTAGGATTAACAACTCTAAGTCATTATTGAATATTCCTAGCATCCGGGTAGGTTTTAATCTCATGTTCAAAAATGCGAGGTTCGATTCTTGGAATCTCTTCATATGAACAAGAGAATACATTATGAAATTCTTTGAAGAGATCGGTGTAGATATGAACTTCTTCAGGTGAACAATCTGGACTGATATACACAGTTTCAATTTTACCAGGAATGCAAGAGATGTCGATCATGATGGTGGGAGAGATACTCCCCATGTTTCCTTCGGCATAAATTTCATTCATATATAGTGGAACTATGGCATGACCGACTATCTCACTCGAGGTAGATCTAAAATCGTCTTGTTTGATCCTAACAATATCTAAGAGGAAGTATGAGTGATGATACATATCATCCCATGGCCTATCAGAACCATTCATGGCCTCTACGATCACTTCATCCGAAGGTAACATATCATTGAGGTAGTCATATGAGAAAGATGATGAAGTGGACCATATGGACCAGAGAACAGGATCCTCCTTGTTCTTCTGCAAGGAGATAGGATATGGGTCGGCAGTAGAGTTGAGAACATCCTGATACATTGTCTTTGTCGCCAACAATGGCATTTATATTCCAATATATGAATGACCTTCACAAGACATGGTCAGGGAAGCTGGGGTCCAAGGATCGTTAAAATACAAAGTGTGGAAAGGAATGGACCTCATTGACGAAGAAGACCCACTAAACATGGCATAGATATGATGAACTGGTGCCACAAAATCAAAAGTAACCATAAGGGAGGAATACATTCTGACACCAATATCCTTAGTTGCTGGCTAATAATTTTTTATCACGGGGATCAAAGGTCCAACCGATGCATTGGGGCTATTGTGTGCAAAGGACAATTGATCAATCGTCGTGATTTTCCCTTCGTGAGGAAAAAACAAAGTACAAAAAATGGACAAGACGAATGTAGTCATAATATAAGTCCAGTTACTCCCTAGTAATAAGTTATAGTCAAGGGGTGCATCAACCACCTTGGCATCCACCTCCATTGTCTTTCCACCTAACTAGACCGAAAAGGTAAGAAGAATATCGTGGGGACTGAAAGAACGACGATCAAATGCAGTCAACATAGTCGAAGAATGAGAGAGGGTTGGAGAGCCAATGGATTTCCAACAAGTTAGGTACATCACGCACGTTGCAGTGCCTTCATCAATAATAGTACGTTTGATGGTATACTTTGAGTAAACCCCATGGGTTTTAAATTCCACATGGTGATCCTAGTGAGGATCACCAAGATCCTCACCAGTATTTCCTTTGAATTTTGGAATATCCAAAGGAATATTGGTGGGTACAAGGGGCCATGTGGGGTCATGACACACTGATTCATTCATTAGTATTGAAAAGTCTAGGAAATTGAGTGTGGTTAGGAAAGGGATATGGGGTTACAACATCTGGCCCCAAGCTCCTGAGAAATATTGATGTTGGAGAATCATAACCCATCCATGGTTCTGGTATGCACTATGTCCCTGTATGGGATTGTAAAACCCCCCTCCAAAATGATTCATAAAGGGTTGGTTTGGAACCATTCCAATAAGAATGTTATAAAGAGGGTTTTAAATATTTCCCGAAGTAGGAGTGGATCCAATTTGGGGGTTGCCCAAAGTATTAAATTGACCTCCTCTGGGTGGAAATCCAGAGGATAGAGGTGGATTCTTCATGCCAAACATGTTGGTTGAAATCAATGTGGAGGAGGTAGGCGTAAAAGATGGAACATAAGCAATAACTTGTTCACCTGGTTGATTACTCCATCTAGGAGCATTAATACTAGGATTGGACCCATGATGAAAAGGAAGATGGCTTCCAAACATAGGAGTCACTTGGGGAACATGAGCACCCCCAAACGAGAGTAGAATACGTGGAGGAGCCATGCCCCCAAGTTCAATACTAGGATTTGGATTAGATGTTGGAATGGAGGATGAAAATTGTGATGTGAAATTCGGCATACCATAAGAGAAAGGGCTAGAGGCCAAAGGGACGGATTGAGTATTGTATCCCGGTGAACTAAAAAGAGACCCAAAAAGGTTCGTTACTATGGTTTGAGTATTAACTATAGGTTGGACACGAGTGATGAAGGGAACCTTCGGCATTACAATCGTAGTGGTCAAAGGTGTAGAAGGAGTTCCATTAATTATGATAGGTATGGGAGTCAAAGGACTACCAATATCTTTCTGACCTGACTCAGTACTCATACTTGTATGATCACAAGTCTGGTAGGTGGAGGTGTGTGTACCATTTTTGATAAATTTACGCTTTTTAGAAGGAAAAGACTCAAGATGTAGTGGTAAATTCAACAAATGGTGAGACTTGTGAGGAAGTTGGTCTTGCTCCACGATGACTCAAGACTTGAAATATAAAAACAAATCCTAAGGCAAAATAACAATCAAAGAGCACACCAAAATAAAAAAAAAGGCCAATATGCACACAAATAGGATAAAGTGGTTGAAAAGGGGCCTCTCTCACTAAAGTAGGTATGCCTCACCCAAGACGGGCCTGAGACTCCCTTCAAAAGATTGGAGGTCATAATCAGTTATAAGGGCCCTCATGGGATTAAAAAATGCATTCGATCATATCCCCTTAGAAAGGTAATTCTCCATAAAGTTTATGTGTTGTATGACACTTATCTTTCTCAGGGTACCTCCAGAATAACCCTTGCAAGTAACCTATGTGGCTACCTATGTCAAGAAACTAAAGCCACTATGATATAACTAATGTGCACGTGAAAAGTCATAAGTCGGGTCCACCGTATGGGCAGGTTAAAAAAGCCCAAAATCTCTAAAGCACCACCTCTCACCATGGTAAAGGTACTAGAAAGACCCCCATATGTGAATAGATCATCATAAATATCTCTGACACTAAGAAGGTATTAGAGGAATATCTCCATAACCAACTTTGGGCAACCTAGTGCTTAACTCCATTGTGAGCAAAGCCTCCTGATGTCACCGATTATAAAATGGATTTCACCACTCCCTTAGTCAGACACATATGGTCAGTTTAATGGCCTTGGAGAATTTTACTCACAAAATCATATTCTAAGGCTCTTAATCTTAAGCTAGTTTGTGCACCCTGAAAAATAAAATTGTTTCTAATCAATTTTAAATTTATTAGCGTTACTTTTAGTCGCTTTGTTTACTCAAAATATGTGGTCATGAAACTGATGATGTTATGACTCAGCAAGTAAAAGAAATGAATATGAATATAATGTGAATTCCTAACTTCAATTCTCAATAAATGATAATCTTTTCAAAATGCAAATTTCAATTCAACTTTGCAATTTCAAATAAGATCCAATATTTCCATACACATATTAAGATCAATGATCAGAACCCAAAAGATAAAATGTCATAATGAAAAATGTATATTTTTTTATTTTCAATATAAATAAATGAAAATGCAAGGACTAAACAACAACTTGATATATAGACCCTAGTGTAAGAAAACATAGACAAACCATGCAGGATATCAAGAAGCAAACACCCAACCCAAGATGCAAGGACAACCAATGAAAGATGATGAGAAAGAACAACCACCCAAAAATTCAACCAAAGAAAGGTTTCCTATCACTCTGCAGGCACCTAACAATTATGATAGAGACCCAAGAAGACTCAGCAACCATCAAAACTTACCCAACAAACACCAAATTTAGCAATCAAGAAAAAACGATTGATGTACAAGACTATTTAAGTAAAAAACATGTATGTATGCACCTTATAGAATGATATCTCGCATATGTATGTGTCTTTTAAGGGAAAAGACATGTATATGTATTAAAACACTACCAAGTTAAGGATAAGGCCGAGAAACTTAGATTCAAAATGAAAATAGGTTGTCAAGCAATCAAACTACAAGAAAACTCAAGATAACTGAGAAGAACCAAAGGAAAAAAACACTCCAAACTCCAAAAAGAAGATTCACTCCCCAGTATGGTCTCTAATTCTATTACGAGGAATATCACTCTATGGCATGGAGTAAACCACAACAGATGGAATGACTGCAGAAATCAACTCTAGTCTCAAGTATGCTATATAAACAAAGATGCTAACAAGACAAGATAAAGAACCTACCTCGTCCAGACGTTTGAAGAATACCACCGTTGAGCACTCAAATCAAAGCTATACACCTACAACTTGTCCTCAACAACCAAGATACGCAAGCATGTGGTGATAATATATAAATTTAGCACATATAATAGCATAATCCATCAATATTCAAAACAAATATTCCCATGGAATAACAATTCAAATATTTGCAAGACATTAATTGGACGAGAAAAGAGTATTTCTATTAAAATATAAACAACAAAAGTGTATGAATGACAAACTTCTGTGTCAGCACATCTCAGAACCAGGAAAATAAGTCCCTTCCAATTGGGCCTCCACCACTTCAATCCTCCACCAAAGGCAAGCTCATATAAGAGAGACAGTGAGGTTCTCCATCAAAGAGGGAAGATCTTGGGGGATGAATAATGTGTTTAGAATTAAAAGGACAAAGGGATGCAGACTCAATATGAAGTAAATAATTTCTCCAGAGTAACTTTTCTCTCAAAGTTGAATTATTTATCCTCTTTTCCATAGCTTGGATATGGCCCATTTATAGCGTTCAAATGGAACTGAACGACTGAGTTGGAACGTTTCCAGTATATGGAAGGTCAAGGATCATGGATATTGTGACGTGACATGAAACCCCGACATCATTTTTTTTAATTTTGGGCACAAAACCAGATGTATGCAGGATGTAATGGTGCAACCTACGTATATGCATGTTGTATAGTGGTTAGGGCACATATATGTGGAAAAATATGATTTTTATCTATGGGAATTGCAAAAAATGGACTTCAAGTATCCATAGGGAAATGGAGAAGGCCTTCTAAGCAAGTTGCATGGGGTGAGGCAAATCTTGATATAACATATAGT
>JZKD02S0184710.1:551488-563489 GCA_000966675.3 Picea glauca
TGATTACCTAGATTTTGATGATCACTCACGATGTAAGCCAACCTAACATCTATGTACAATATTCTATGTTCTCCTCCAAAAAAAGGGATGGTCACATATGTAAGATCCATCTGCAGGGATCCTCCCACTTTCTTGGCCCAGGATTTTCATAAAATCATGCCAAACTTGGGAGGTATATCAGCTACAAAAATATCCATAACCACGCTTTTCATGGGTAATTGAGATAGAGAAACAATGAGATCCTTAATTAATCCCAAGCATTTTAGCTTTTTGGAATCAAAAGAATAAAGGTCCTGGTATGGCTTGGTAATTTCTAGCCCTAGCTCTTCCATGACAACCTTAGGCATGACATTATGAGAGGCACCTATGTCCATTAGGAAAATATGTAGGATTTTTTCATGGATAATCAAGGATATATAAAAAGATGGGGAGGCATCAAACCCATCTTCAATGTGTGGGCCAATAGTGATAGCAGGGTTCTCATACTATAGGGTTATCACATCAAATGAGATAGCAGAAGAAAGTGGCTTCAAAACCTTCATGATAGACCTCTTGAAAGGCTCATTTTTTAGTAAATTTCTCAAAGGTACATGGATAATGATTTTGATTAACTCGTGCTATATGTTAAAAGAAGTTGGTTATATGTCTTCTTCTTTTGTATCTGGGACAACATGTTTAGTTGGTTGTTGTTGATATTATTTGTTTGTTGTGTCTTTGTTTGGACCTTGCCTTGGAGGAAGATATGAATTCTTATTCTAAAGGGGCACATTTGTTTTAGGACCCCTTGGACTAGGCCTTAAATCATACTTCTATTGAACACACTTCCCACACTAAGAAGAGGGGGGGTGAATTAGTGTGTGTAATTTTCTAACTTTTCCTTCTCACAAGTTAGCATTTAAAACATAATTTAACAGATTAATAACAATCAAATCATAACATAATGGACACAAGAGACACCATATGTTTGTGTAAGATTTTGTATAATTGATATGAATATAGTAATATGAATTTTCCCAGCAACAACTATTATGTATCAACACCAACTAAAGTAAGGAGCACCAACTCCTCAGAGAGCACCAACTCTCAAGAAAGACCCAGCTTGTTGATAGAACGTAGTCGATCCAACTAGAGCAACCAACTCTAGTAGTAGTGATCCATTATAGAATCAACTCTATCTCATGATTAGAGGTCTACCATAAACGCTCATCATCACTTTTCATCTTTTCTCTTAAATTCGTGCCTTCTTTGCTTTATCTTTCCTCTGATTCCTTTAGCTCCTTCTTCAATTCTACACCTCTCTTATATTCGCATGGATCTCAGGTCCAGATCTGCCTCTTCACTTCACAAGCCACACTTCATTCGCAAGCACCATTTCAAGTGAACCAATCATGGTTGTATTTATACTTGTTTATGCTCAAAACTTGTTTAAGTTATTGAGCCGACTTGTGCAACAATTTATAACTAACTTGTCCATTTACAATGTCTTTTAGGACCACCAAATCATCAATATGGATCTTCAACATTACACCTGGCATCCCCTTTCCTTTCACAAATCGATCACATCATGGATCGATTTCCTTTGTCTCCGTGATAATAGAGATCGACGCTTCCTTCAAACCATTTCATATGATCAATGGCGCAGAACCATAGGCTTAACAATTTAAGTGACCCATACATTCTTCCCTTTAAATTCTCTTGACCATATAACCAATGGCAATGACCTCACATTAGGCGAGACGAGCTCTTGAGCATTTATCGATTCAACGGTCATGATTCAATATTCTGAAATGGACGATTGTCAGGACTTTGGGTTTTCGTGTCTTCCAACATTTCAAATCTCCCGAATAAAAAATCGTTGAATAGATTGGATGGTTCACATTACATATCAGAACCAGATCAATGGTTAGCATTAATCCTTACACTCATTCTTCATTGCTTAATCCAACAGCTAGGACTTAATCAAAAAATGAGATGTATGGCCACCTTTTACTCCACAACTTTGTCTATTATTCTTATGCTATCCTTCCACTATATTTTGATCAATGGTTGATAGTACACTCGACATTAGATCTACAATTGAGATCTCCTTCAGGTCTTCGTACTTCAGAGATTTCAAGTCTCAACCCCTTCTTTCCTTTGTACGTCAATCTTTCGAAGCTGACAAATGGCTGATGTGTGTCCCTCTTGGATTAATGGTCGTGATCTCCTCGGGTCTCTGTACTTTGGAGATTTCAAATCTCAACCTGTTCTTTCCTCTGGTGTGATCACATGCTGAGTTAGTCATAAGACGGTGGAGACCACTTGTTTTCAATTAAATTTTTCAGTTACACTATCCTTCCGCAGTAGTAGATCAACAGTCAAGAGTGCTCCAGAAGTGATCTTTAGATCAAACGTCACTTGTCCACTTCGAGTCTTCAGCATTCGGGACTTTGGGACTTTGGGCGAGTGCTGGTGGTAAAACTCTTGAATCAAAAATCTCAGAGTGACATAACTTACTTGCATCACTTGATAATGTGTCACAAGCCGAGAAGCTGGCACGTGTCACTTAGTTTTGTGATGTGCATGTACCTAAAATGATGATTTCAACTTGACACTTGTCATTTTCTGACTGTGCCACGTGTCCTTGCTGACATAAACTGTTGACATGGTCTGTTGACGTGGTTTGTTGCATGTCCTTCCTGACATGGTCTGTTGACGTGGTTTGTTGCATGTCCTTCCTGACATGGTCTGTTGACGTGGTTTGTTGCATGTCCTTCCTGACATGGTCTGCCATATTCCCTTTTTCTTATGTGTTCTGCTAACCAATAGCCCTGATCCAATGGTCCTCATTTGTCCTACAAATATGACGGTCCTTATTCATTTCAGATTTCCAGGCTTTGGTTATTTCGAGTCTCAAACTATCCTGAGCATAACCTCCTCGCATATTTATACCCGAACTTAAATGTTGTTCATTGATCATGATCCTAGATCGATGGCTTGATCTGTCTATGTTGCAGATCCTCTAGCTCATCTTGTCCTTCCACTCAAAAAGATCCAACAACTGACGGAGATTCGAATTTTGGTAATTTCAAATCTCAGACTTTCTGGAGCACAACCTCCTCACAAATTTAGACCCGAAGCAAATGTTGTTCATTAATCAAGGTCTTATATCGATGGATCAATATTTCTGTGATGCAGCTCTGCTATCTTATCCTCTCCGTCCACTCAAAAATGATCCGACGGCTGACGAGAATTTGATTAATCAAATTCTCAATTGTTTTTCCCCACTTATCATGTCCTTCCACTTAAAAGAAATCCAACGGTTGTGAAGATTCTTGAAGCAGATCCACAATCAAGGATGATTATGGAACCACAACTTGTGAGTGATTTAACTCATCACCCAAACTCCACAATTGGAATTTGTGCATTGTTGGTGAGTTAACCACAATCGTTGATCTTCGAAGCTATAAGATCGGGCAGTCCTGACTAATTATAGGATTAGAACAAGCACGATGTTTAATTCTCCTTTCAATCTCCGCAATTCATCCATGCCATAGATTTGGCGATTATGCATACAATGGTCATGATTTAATCTGACTTAAACTCATTGTTTGTCGGATCAACCGCACTCGTAGATCTTTGAAGCTGTGAGATATGATGATCTAGAAATATTGTGGGATTGTAACTGGAGAGTAGTTTAATTCTGCTTGCACTCCCCGCAATTCATCCCTGTCATCCATTTGGCTTGCATATTGATGGTCACGATTCCTGTCATTGATATGACCAATGTCTGTTATATTTAGATCATCAATAGGGTCAACCTTGATCAGACGGTTGTTGAGGCTTCTCACTCTTGATCGCATGGATGTTAAATTTTCTTACCCTGAACTTGCATTTTTCCTTCCGAGATTTGATCTCTGCATTTTCTAACCCTCCTGATATTTTATCATAGGAAGATTGTTGATCCTATCATGATCAACAATAATCATGAATTGCTTCATCTTGTTCGCTTCTTCTGCTACCTGATATACTGTGCAATTTGTTCTTCCTTCTGAGCTTTGATCTTCATGTTGTTCACTCCTCATGTTTTCTCCTCCTCCTAAGCTTGTGCTTTCGATGTTTGCATACTATTTGTTCACTCCTCCTCTTGAGCTTGTKCTTTTGATCTYTKCATATTGTTTGTTYGCTCCTCCTCCTRAGMTTGAGCTTTCGATMTCTGCATATTGTTTGACATCTTTTGCTAACTTATATATTGTTGACATCAATGACAATCTCATCWATGGTAATTCATTATTAACAAAATATCWTCACATAGACTATTGACATCAATGACAATCTCATCTGTGGTAATTCATTATTAACAACAKATCATCACATTGACTATTGACATCAATGACAATATGTCCARCAATATCCCCCTTTRTCATTGAGGGAAACACACTAARTTCATATAMAAAACTSCCCYTGTGATGATKCTTTCCTCTTATGAAGTTTCKCTCCCCATTTGACATCAATGGMAAAGKGKTTTTCCTCCTGTAGTAAAKMTTTKTATGTTAYTGACYAGAATCTGAKCTTGGGTAACTTTTCCTAGAATCATGTTMTGCATGCCACAACTGAATGACTCCCCCTATCARTATKATCTCTCTCTGCTTCTGACTACTTTCCCCCTTTGTTTTTGAAAAGGTAGGTCTTCCTAACAAGGTTTCTTCCCCTGTTAACTAACTTCTTATCTTAGTTGTTTGGTATTTTTGTGTTTCAAATGAGTAGTCTTCTTGATACAAATTTGTGTAGTGATCGAGTCTTTTAAAGACTTAATCTAATTACTTTCTTATTTACAAACCAAAACTTCCCTTGATTTTTTACTGACTTTTCTCTCCCTTTGTTCTAAAAGGGTATATTTTTCTGACAGGGTTTCCCCTCTTATTATCTATGTACCTCATTTTGTACATCCGAATGTTGCTTCTGCGAATGTCATTGTCCTACTAGAATAGTGTGCAATTGTAGCTCATATTATTCAAAAAACTCTTGGATATTCCCATTGATTCTCATCAAACTCTAACCAGATGTATCCGTCTCTATCCAAGATGCTTCTTTACTATACATTGCTCTAAAGTTGTCTGAGACAACTGTATAATATGTTTGTCACATGACTACACTTATTTTTTCAGCAATCAACTTCACTCTTGTTCACTTTTTTAGTCCTTGCTATCCACATCTATGAGTGTCTTGGTTTCTTGAACTTTGTTCTCTGATCTTCTATTACAGCAACTTCATTTTTCTTCCATGTTTCATTTACTCCTTTTGTCGTATTGTATGGAGCATTTCTGATTGACTTTTTTCTTGAGTTCCAATAGTTATAGGCTTTGTGGCCATATCCATCACAACTATAGCATCTCATAGTCTAACAATGTGTAGCAATATGTCCAACATGATTGTAGTTCCAACATCTTATAATGTTGTTGAACCTACCAAATTGTTTTCTTCCATGATGCCTACAATCAAAGGCTTTATGACCATATTCATTACAAGAAAAACAATAACCATTAAAGACACTCTCATGCCTTCTTTGATTCATCCATGAAGGTGTCTCTCTTATGAACTTGCTTTGAGGTATATGAATAGATTATGGATGTCTTCCTTGATCTGGTCTTCTAAATTTTGTAGCATTTCTTTTATTCTTTGAACGTGAAGAAACCAAGTCATACCTTATTTCACTTTTTACAAATGAATGAGTTGTTTCAAACCTGTCTTCATCCTTTACAACTGAAAGACCTATGTCAGACCTGTTTTTACCTTTTACAAATGAAGGACCTGCATCAGATTTCTTAGGAGTATTGATTTCTTCCTTGTTGTATCCAAGACCAGATTTGTCATTTGGTGATCTCTGACTATACAATATCTCATCCAAGGTCATGGAGTTGTTCAACAACTTAATTTGGGTGTCTGACTTCTCAACCTTCTTTCTAAGATTCACAACTTATTCTTCCATATCATGACCATATTCATTACAAGAAAAAAAATAACCGTTAAAGATACTCTCATACCTTCTTTGATTCATCCATGAAGGTGTCTCTCTTTTGAACTTTCTTTGAGGTATATGAATAGCATATGGATGTCTTCCTTGATCTGATCTTCTAAATTTTGTAGCGTTGCTTTTATTTTTTGAACGTGAAGAAACTTAGTCATACCTGCTTTAACTTTTTACAAATGAAGGAGTTGTTTCAGACCTGTCTTCATCCTTTACAACTGAAGGAACTATGTCAGACCTGTTTTCACCTTTTACAAATATAGGACCTGCATTAGATGTTTTAGGAGTACTGATTTCTTCCTTGTTGTATCCAAGACCGGATTTGGCATTTGGTGATCTCTGACTATCCAAGATCTCATCCAAAGTCCTGGATTTGTTCAAGAACTTGATTTGGCTATCTAACTTCTCAACCTTCTTTATAAGATTCACAACTTCTTCTTCCAGCTCATGACAAGATTCTTCCTTTTTGTCCAACTGGTTCCTTACTACCTCCTCTCTCCTTTTGGCTTCTTCAAGTTCGATTTTAAAATTGACATAGATTTCCCCTAGTTCTTTTAGATCTGCAATTTTTTTGCTTGGTTCATCATCTTCCTTCTTTTCTTCTTTTGCTTGAATGATTTCAGTTTTCAGTCTCCCAATTTCCTCTTCCTTTGCTTGACTGATTTCATTTTTCAGTCTCTCGATTTCCTCTTCCTTTCTTTTGTTAGATCAACAACTTTTCTTTTCAATCTTTTATCTCTTCTTCTTTGTTTTCTAACTGAATCTTTTGCTCATATATGATTTCTTCATTGTCGTTGAGCATTTCCTTTATTTCCAAGACATGTTTTTGACTCTTTTCAAGAAATTGTTTAGTGTAGTCATGAAGATAGCTATAATCTGATTCATTATGGTCATAGAGGTATTCACAAAGACTCCAGTCAACCTTTTTCTTGGCCTTTGATAGTTCTTCTTCTTCTTCTTCTTCCATGGGATAAATTCTAACAAAACATTATGTTATTGTATATAAGTCTTCATTCTTTACTTGCAGGGGAGGATTCAATATCACTATTATTGCAATCGAAATATTTTGGAGAGTCCTTACCTTTATTGATGGCTGAGTCTTCATATTCATTCTTGATAGGAAAGTCTTTTGTGTATTTACCTTTGATTTGATACATATTTTCTAACTTCATCCATAATTCCTTGGCGGATGTGCATATTCCTATGCTTTCCTTGACTGTATCTCATAATCCATTGAGAAGAATATTCAATGCCACTTCATTGTTCTTCCTTTCTCTTCTTTGGACTGTAATCTTTGATAGATTCTTTGATGTAGTTAAATCCCAGGGATTTCTTACTATTGAATTCCAAACTTCAGATCCTCTTGACTTCAAATATTGTTTCATATTTTCTCTCCATGAAGAATAATTTGTTCCATCAAATAAGGTAGCTTCAATTGCAGAGAGAACCATCTATCCACCCATTTCTTCAGGATCTACCTTCCAGTGGTTAAACAGTGTTTTGAAGGAACTTGGCTCTGATACCAATTGTTGAACACACTGCCCACACTAAGAGGGGGGGGTGAATTAGTGTGTGTACTTTTATAACTTTTCCTTCTCACAAGTTAGTAGTTAAAACATAATTTAACAGATTAATAACAATCAGATCATAACACAATGGACACAAGAGACACCATATGTCTGTGTAAGATTTTGTATAATTGATATGAATATAGTAATATGAATTTTCCCACCAACAACTATTCTGTATCAGCACCAACTAAAGTAAGGAGCACCAACTCTCAAGCAAGACCCAGCTTGTCATAAGACCCAGCTTGTTGATAGAATGTAGTCTATCCAACTAGATAAATCAACTCTAGTAGCAGTGATCCATTATAGAATCAAATCTATCTCATGATCAGAGGTCTACCATAAATGATCATCATTGCTTTTCATCTTTTCTCTGAAATTTGCGCCTTCTTTGCTTTATCTTTCCTCTGATTCCTTTAGTGCCTTATTCACTTATACATCTCTCTTATATTCCCACAGATCTCAGTTCCAGATCCACCTCTTCACTTCACAAGCCACACTTCATTCGCAAGAACTATTTCAAGTGAACCAATCATGGTTGTATTTATATGTGTTTATGCTCAAAACCTGTTTAAGTTATTGAGACAACTTGTGCAAAAAGTTATAAATAACTTGTCCATTTACAATGTCTTTTGGGACCAACAGATAATCAATATGGATCTTCAACATTACACCTAGCATCCCCTTTCCTTTCACAAATTGATCACATCATGGATCAATTTCCTTCGTCTATGTGATAACAGAGATCGGTGCTTCCTTCAAACCAGTCCATATGATCAATGGCGTAGAACCACATGCTTAACAATTTAAGCGACCCATACATTTTTCCCTTTAAAATATCTTGACCATATGACCAACGGCAGTGACCTCACGTTAGGCGAGACAAGCACTTGAGTGTTTATCGATTCAATGGTCATGATTCAATCTCCTGAAATGGATGATTGTCAGGACTTTGAGTATTCTCCCTTTGGGTTTTTATGACTTCCAACATTTCAAATCTCTCGAATACAATATCGTCGAACATATCGGATGGTTCACATTACATATCGAAACCAGATTAATGGTTAGCGTTAATCCTTACACTCATCCTTCATTTCTTAATCCAACAGCCAAGACTTAATCAAGCAATGAGATGTATGGCTACCTTTTTCTCCAAGAATTTTTCTATTATGTGTATGTTATCCTGACACCTGACATTAGATTGATGGTCAAGATATCCTTTGGGTCTTCAAACTTCATAGATTTTGAGTCTCAACCCCTTCTTTCCTCCATACGTCAATATTTTGGAGCTGACAAATAGCTGACACGTGTCCCTCTGAAATTAACGGTCGATATCTCCTTGTGTCTCCGGACTTCATATATTTTGAATCTCAGCCCATTATTTCATCCAGATTGATCACCTATTGAGTCAATCATAAGACAGTGGAGATCGCTTATTGTCAGTTAACGTTTTCAGTTACACAATCCTTCCACTATAGTATATCGATGGTCGAGAGTGCTCCTGAAGTGATCTTCAAATCGGACGTCTCGTGTTCACTTCAGGTCTTCAACATTCAGGACTTCAAAACTTTGGGCAAGGGCTAGTGGTAAAAATCCCGAAGCAAAACTCCTAGAGTGATGTAACTTACTTACATCACTTGATGACATATCACGAGCCTAGAAGATGCCACGTGTCGCATAGTTTCATGATTTTCATGTACCTGAAATGTTGATTTCAACTTAACACTTGTCATTTTCTTACTGTGCCACATGTCCTTGCTGACGTAGACTGCTGACATGGTCTGCCGACATGGTTTGTTGCATGTCCTTGCTGAAGTGGTATGCCATATGCCCTTTTGTTGATGTGCTCTGTTGACCAACAACCTTGATCCAACGGTCCTCATTTTTCCTCCAAATTCGACGATCCTTATTCACTTCGGATTTATAGGCTTCAGGTATTTCAAGTCTCAAACTATCCTGAGCATAACCTCCTTGCATATTTATACCCAAACTTAAATGTTGTTCATTGATCATGATCCTAGATCGACAGCTTGATATTTCTGCATTGCAGCTCCTCTAGCTTCTCCTGTCCCTCCACTAAGAATGATCCAACAGCTGATGGAGATTCACATTTCGAGAATTTCAAATCTCATACTTTCTAGAGTGCAACCTCCTCCCAACTTTA
The DNA here is from genome assembly GCA_000966675.3 of Picea glauca. Classification (NCBI taxonomy): domain Eukaryota; kingdom Viridiplantae; phylum Streptophyta; class Pinopsida; order Pinales; family Pinaceae; genus Picea; species Picea glauca. The sequence goes on from JZKD02S0184710.1 coordinate 561,228, forward strand.
GACCTGAAGCGAATGTTGTTCATTTGTCAGGGTATTAGATCGACGACTCGATCTTTTTGTGATGCAGCTTTGCTAGCTTATCCTGTCCTTCCACTCAAACGTGACCCGACGGATGATGGGAATTTGGTTAATCGAATTCTCAATTATTTTTCCCTTCTTATCCTATCCTTCCACTTAAAATAAATCCAACATTTGTGAATATTCTTGAACAAGATCCACGATCAAGGATGATTGTGGAACCACGACTTGCGAGTGATTTAACGTTTCACCCAAACTCCGCAATTGGAAGTTGTGCATTGTTGGTGAGTTAACCACAATCGGTGATCTTCGAATATATAAGATCGGATGGTCTTGACTAATTGTGGGATTGGAACAAGCATGATGTTTAATTCTCCTTTCAATATCCACAATTCATCCATGTCGTAGATTTGCCAATTGTGCATCTGATTGTCATGATTTAATATAACTTAAACTCATTGTTTATTGGATCAAACGCAGTTGTATATCTTTGAAGTTGTGAGATATGACGATCTAGACAGATTGTGGGATTGTAACTAGTGATTAGTTTAATTATGCTTATGCTCCCTGCAATTCATCCCTGTCATTGATTTGGCTTGCAGATCGACGGTCACGATCCTCCATCGATCCTCAAGCCCATGGTCACTCATATGACCAATGTCTATTATATTTAGATGATCAACATAGTCAACCTTGATCGGACTGTTGTTGAGGCTTCTCAGTCTTGATTAGATGGATGTTGAAGCTTCTCACCCTGAGCTTTCATTTTTCCTTCCGATCTTTGATCTCTGCATTTGCTAACCCTCCTGATATTTTATCATAGGAACATTGTTTATCCTATCATGATCAACAATAATCATGAATTGCTTCAGCCTATTCTCTTCTTCTACTACCTGATATACTGTGCAATGCATTCTTCCTTCTGATCTTTGATCTCCATGTTTTTCGCTCCTCCTGTTCGCTCCTCCTCCTGAGCTTGCGCTTTCAATATCTGCATACTATTTGTTCGCTCCTCCTCCTAAGCTTGCTCTTTCAATCTCTGCATATTGTTTGACATCTTCTACTAATTGATATATTGTTGACATCAATGACAATCTCATCTGTGGTAATTCATTATTAACAACAGATCATCACATCGACTGTTGACATCAATGACAATCTCATCTATGGTAATTCATTATTAACAATAGATCATCACATCGAATGTTGACATCAATGACAATCTCATCTATGGTAATTCATTATTAACAATAGATCATCACATCGACTATTGACATCAATGACAATATGTCCAACAACTTCTTTTGAGGATGCCTTTGAAAAATTTCTTCTCCATTTCTATCATCATCAAATAGGTTTGAAAATTGAGAAATTTCATAGTCTTGTTGGGTTATATGACTAGGATAGAGGTTAGTTTCATTAAACAGTATTGGAAAGTCATATCAATGTCATTACCCTCATCCATATCCTCAAATTCATTGTTCTAAAAAGGGGGAATAACCCTTTGATCTTCAACATTCCTCCTTTCCCTCTGCATGATTTAAGGGGCATTATTAGGCCTTCTAAACTGATTAGTGTTCTTGTTTGCATCATCCTGATATGGTATGTTTGGTTGCTTGGCTTCCCATTTCTGTTTAGATATTTCTGAAGTCATGGATTTCAAGGTTCATCTCACCTCATCTAGATTGGGGTCAGATTATGTTGGGTTAGAAGAAGAAGGAAGATATTCCCTCTGCTTCTTTTTTTCCCTATCTAGTTTGTTCTTCAATGTTTTGTGATGCTAGGATGTTAGAATCAACCTCAATGGTTTCCTCTTGCATAGATAGCAAAGCAATGGACCTCCTCTCCCTTAAAAGGAGAGAGAATTCAACATCAAATGCATTTGCAAATGTGATTTTGGTTGAGGATTCAATTGGCTTCATATCTTACTGAACCTCTTAGTGAACATCTTAGTGGACCTCTTAGTGAACCTATTAGTGAAGTTTGACACAGACTCACCATTCTTCCTCCTCAAAAATCCAAACTTAGTGATGTAGTACAGGTAATCCGTCATGTCTCCCCAATGTTTTAAAAAGGCCTCATCCAGTGCCTCAATACCTATGATAGAAGTCAAAGTTATACCATGAAATCACTTCCTTACCTCCCCATCTAGGTGTTGATACTAAGAAGGGGGTGAATCAATATCAAGTACAATTTAAAACCCTTTTCAACTTATACTTAAACCATTCAACTATATCCAATGAG
>JZKD02S0184710.1:564684-590408 GCA_000966675.3 Picea glauca
ATGGGTGTTTTATCTGCATGTGCATTTTCCTTCGTGTCCAAATACCTTCATCAATCTTGCGGTCCAAAACCCATGACTAGGGTTGACATCAATGACAACAACCAATCTTCCAACACTAGGCTCTGCATAAACAGCCTCATCCACACATTTGCATTTTCAATGTTAAAATTTTCTACAAAAATGTAAAATGTTAGCAGATGTTCCTCAACAATAACATCTCCTTCACCATTGTATCTAGGCAGATATTTCATGTAGTCTCATGTTGTAAATGCATTTAGGTTTTGAGCCAACACTAAAGGTGTATACCTAGTTGTAATGATGGATTCCATCCTATTGACAACCATGTTTGGGACAACTGGACTTTGAGGATGAGGAGGAGATGTTGATGTGGTTTCTTGAGAAGATGATGAAGTAGAATTTGAGGCAGGAGATATTTGAGGGCTTATCATAAGGGGGTTTTCAAAAATAATAATGTTAGGTTGATTTTGGTTGAGGACAAGGGTAGCCTTTTCAGATGTAGGCCTTCCTTTGGATGGTAAGGGATGTCTTTGAGAAAGTGTGAAATTACTTAGTTGTCTCTTTGTATCAGAATTTATTATGTCACCAGTTAGGTCAAGGTTAACTTTTGAGGCTTTAGTATGCTCAGGATTTGATTTCTTGGATCCATTTTTGGGAGCTAGAATTCCTTAATAGTTTTGCATTTATTGGAGTCATCGAGTGAAATATGGTAGTCATTTGTGTGCCTGATATTTGTTCTCAATCAAAAATCATATCTAATCATTGACATTCTCCCAGGTAAATATGCTTCGTTACTATGTTCCTCAACAATGACGCCAGAATATGTTGGTCCTAACGTCTGCACCTGAATGTTAAGTGCATATATAGGCCACCTCGGTCCTTGGAAAGATTGGTTTTTTAGGGATTAAGTTTGTTTGTTTTGATGTTCAAGTTATAGAAATATTTTCCTCACCCTATGCAATCTTTCCTAGAAGGCCTTTTTCCACTTACCCATCTAGACTTATCATCCCTGTTTGTAAGATCCAGAGATAAAAAGAAATATTTTTTCACATGTAATCATATTGCACACTATACATCATGTGTATACGTAGGCTGCTACACTACAACCTACATACATAAGGATTTGTGCCAAAAAATGAAAATTAATGTCAGGTTTCCATGTCACAACAGGAGATCTATGATCCTTGGCCTTCCATATACTGGAAGTGTTCCAACTCAGCCCTTCAGTTCCATTTTGAAGGCTCTAAATGGGCCAATTCTAAGCTATGGAAAAAGAAGAAAAAATTCAACTTTGAGAGAAAAGTCACTTTGGAGGAATTATTTACTTCATATTGAGTCTACATCCCTTTGTCCTTTAAGTTTGAACACAGTGTTCAACCCCCAAGCTCTTCCATTATTGATTGAGAACCTCATTGTTTCTCTCTTATGAGATTGCCTTTGGTGGAGGATTGAAGTGGTGGAGGCCCAGCTGGAAGGAACTTATTTTCTCAGTTCTGAACCATGCCGACATGGAAGTTTGTAACCTTTTCACTTCTATTGATCATATATTAATAGAAATACTCTTTTCCCGTCCAATTGATATCTTGCAAATATATTGAATTATTATTCCATGGGAGTATTTGTCTTGTTTATTAATGGATTATGCTATTGAATGTGCTAACATTATATAATATCACCATATGCTTTCTTTTCTTGGTTCTTGAGGACTAGTTGTAGGTATATTGCTTTGGGTCAAGTGCTCAACTGTGGAATTCATCGAATGTATGGATGAGGTAGGCCTTTTATCTTGTCTTTCTAGCATACTTGTTTTCATAGCATACTTGAGAAGAGAGTTGATTTCTACAGACATTTTCACCTGTTGTGGTTTACACTAGCCATAGAGAGATTTTCTCGTAACAGAATTGGCCACCATACTAGGGAATGAATCTTCTTTCTTAGGGTTTGGAGTACTTTTCTCCTTAGATTGCTCTCTTTTATATTTTGTTTCTTGTCACATCATTACTTGACAGCTCATGTTCACTCTGGGTCTGAGTTCTCATCCTTTATCCCTTGCTTGGCCTTGTTTTGAAGCATATACATGCATTTTGCCTTGACAGTCGCATACATACGCAGGTTGTCTCATTGCAAGATATGTAAATACACTATGTTTGCCTGAACAGACATGTACATCATTTTTCCTTTCTTGTTTGCTTGGTCTGGTGACTGTTGGGTGGGATTTGATGTTTTTTTATCCTTCTTGGGTATCTATAGTTCCTGTTAAGTGCTTGTGGGATGACAGGAAACCTATCTTTGGTTGAATTTATGGGCAGAGTCTTTCTCATAATCTTTTCATTTTTTATTATCCTTGTACATTGGGTTGGGTGTTTTGTTGCTTGATACCCTGCTTGAGTTACCTCTTTCTATGCATAGAGGAGTTTATATCAAGTTGCTTTTCAGCTCATGCATTTTCATTTTATTATATTGAAAATACAAAAAAGTAGGCATTTTACATTGCTTGGCATTTGTGTCTTTTTGAGTCCTTGTCATTATTTTAGTGCATATAAGGAAAGATTTCATTTTTAATTCAAAATTGTAAAGTTGAAATTGAAAATTGCATTTTTAGAAGCATATCATTCATTGAAAGTTAAATTTAGGAATTTTCATTATTTTCATATTTAATTTTCTTGCAAAGTCATAAAATCATGAGTTTCACTACCATACCTTTTTGAGTAATCACGGCCAATAAAATTAACGCTATAATTTAAAATTGATTAGTCACGATTTTATTTTCTAGGGTACACAAACTAGCTTAGGATTTAGTGCCTTGGAATAGGATTTTTGAGTAAACTTCTCCAAGGCAATTAAATCAACATATGTGTTTGAGAAAGGGAGTGGAAAAATCCATTGTATAATTGGTGATATCAGGAGGCTTTGCTCACACCGGAGTTAGTCACGAGGTCGCGTGAAGTTGGTTGAAGTGATATCCCCCCGATGCCTTCCTAGCATGAGAGATATTTATGTGGATCTATTTGTATCTAGGGATCTTGCTATTGCCTTTACCTCCATGAGAGGCGGTACGTTCAAGGTTTCAAGCTTTGATACCCTGCCCATATGGTGGACCTAATTTATGACTGCTCCCCTATGCATCGATTATACAGTGGTTTATTCTTTGCTTGACTTAGGTGTCTCAGAGGTTACTTGCAGGGGTTACTCTGTAGGTACCCTGGGTCAAATAAGGGTCGGAAAACACATAGCCTTTATGGAGTATTACCTCTTCAGGGGGATCTAACCAATTGGTTGTTAAGTCCATGAGGGCCCTTATAACTGATTTTGTACCTTTGATCTTTAGCAGGGAGTCTCAGGCCCCTCCTGGGTGAGACATTACCCCGTTTGTATGCACATTGGCCATTTGAATTTTGGTGTGCTATTTCATTACTACTTGGCCTTAGGATATATCTTGTATCTTTAGAGTCTTAAGTCATCGTGGAGTCAGGAAAACCTCCCCTCTGATCCCGTCGCTTGTTACAGTTAGCACCATATTTTGAGTCCTTTTCTTCTAAAATGCGTAGAATTATTAGGAGTGGTACACACACATCCACCGTCCAGACTTGTGATTCTACAAGGATGAGTATTGAGCCTAGTCTTCAAAACATTGGGAGCCCTTCGACTCCCACACCTACTATAGCTAATGGCACCCCTTCGACTCCTGCAACCTCAATGGCTGTAGTATCGGAGGCACCTACCATTACTATGGCTTAGCCTATAGTGAATGCTCAAGCTACCACCTTGAAACCTTTTGGGTCTCTTGGTCACTCACAGAGATATAATGTTGATTCCATACCTATGGCTTCTAGTCCTTTTTTGTATGGTATGCCCAACTTTACTTCATAGTTTTCGAACTCCATCCCAGCTATTGGCCCTAATGCTAGCATTGGGCTTGGGGGAAGTACACCTCTTTACACTCCTTTTTCATTTGGTGGTTCTCAAATCCCTCAAATGACTCCTAATATGGGAGGCATCGTTGCTTTTAACCCAGGTCTAATCCTCTTACCTCTAGGTGGAGCAACCAACCTCACGGAAAATATTTTTCTCAAGTTTCGTCCTACACCCCTATCTCCTCAATGAAAATTCCGACCAATAATTTTGGCATGACGAATCCACCTCTATCCTCTGGATTCCCACCTGGAGGAGGTCAATTTCATGCTTTGGGCAACCCTCAACCCGGAGTGAATATGGCTAGGGGAATTTCTATAACCCTCAAGAGAACATTCCTATTGGAATGATGCCCAACCCACCTTATATGAATCATCCCAGAGGAGGGCCTTATAATATCGGATAAGGCCATGGTGCTTACAAGAACCCTGGATGGGATGAAAATGCTCAAGCACAATCTTTCTCGGAATATTGGGGCCAGACGCCGCAACCCCGTCTCCCTTTTCTGACCACGCTTAATCTGCCAGACTTGTCTAAGTTAATGAATGACCCCATGAGTCATGATCCTACATGGCCCCCCTTCTCCACCAAACATCATTCAGACATCTTGTATTTCGAGGGTAAGAATGGTGAGGATATCAGTGATCACATCACTACCTTCCACCTTTGGTGCTCATCGAATTCCCTTAATGACAATTCTATTCGATTAAGATTATTTCAATGCACCCTCATCAAAGTTGCTACAAAATGGTATATTGAGCTACCTAGGGGGGAATATGGGAATTTTAGTCAGTTGGTGTTGGTTTTTCTTAACCACTTCCAGTTGCCCATTCATTACGATGTTGGCCTAGAACTTCTATTGAATTTACACCAGGACACTGCCACTCATATCTCAGATCACATCCAAGAGTGGTGTAGATGAAAGAGGTTGATTAAGACCCATATACCCCTGGACTTTATTTTAGAATGGTTCCTTAATTCTTTGCACACTCCTATCTCGAAGGACGTTGCTACTTTTGGGTTCACCATTTGAGGAAGAAGTGATCTTTAGAGCCCAACAATTAGACTTGATATATGCTTAGTATGGGATGTTATACCACCTTCTTTCAGACGCACCGCAGTCGAATTACGACCCTAGACAAAATCTCGGACCCCATGCCGATGGAATTGTAGGTACCACCAATGTAAATTCTGCAAACTCAGTGACAAGCCATATGAAAGAGTTGTCTCTAAATGAGTCTGCAGGAGGGCTAGATTCATCTATGTCTTCCAACCCCACTCACTCGATGGATGTAAATTCCATGCAATCGTCAGATAACCCAAATGGTAACCAGCAACCAGGTGGGAATAAGAAGAAAGGATACAATAATCGTAAGGGTGGGAAAATTGGTAATAAACCCAAGGAAAATGGTAATAATGAGAAGATGAATAATAATGCTGGAAAGGGAAAACGAGAAAGACGTAAGGTGAATTTTCCCTGTAATCTTTACACACATTATCACCTTACCCATTTATGCCCCAAACTTGTGGAAGTTGCGAGGCTATTATATTTTCTGTCTGTCATGCTGACGAATCCATTCCCACATAACCAGCACATGGCCTTGAGTTCCTCAAATGCTAGAAATGTGGTTGGTGGGAGTCAAAACCCACCATTGCAAGATGGCAATTTTTTGTGTATCAATATGGTCTATGAAAAAGTTAATGTAGCTGCTCGATCTTGAGATTATAGCTCTTCACAAGATATTCATGGTCTAGAATCTCCTCATCCTCCTCCAGAGACGACTTTACATATTGAAAAACTAGAGCCATTGCCTTGTATTTCAAAAGGAGTACTCAAGCACTCTACCCATAATCCAAATGCTAGAGCCACTGAGAACTACTCTATTGTTGAGGACCTGGATCAAACCCCTTGTGCGATGTCATCTTTGGAGGTACTCCAGATGTGTCCTTCACAGAGGAATGCCTTACTATCTTCTTTAAGAGCTCTAGAACCCAGTGGCTCAAAAGTTATCAAGTTTGACGTCACAGATGTGAAGCCTTGCTTTACTTACCATGTGGCTTTCCAAATCCACATGGAGTACTCAAAGTATACCATCAAACATGTGGTTGTTAATGAAGGTGATGGCAGATGCTACGTGTGTGATGTCCCTGATATGCTGGAAATCTCTCAATTCTCTGACTCTTTCTAAGTCATCGAACATGTTGACTACTTTTGATGGTCATTCCTTCTACCCTCATGATATTCTCCCTGCTTTTCCAGTCCAGTTAGGTGGTAAGACAATAGAGGTGGAGGTCAAGGTAGTTAATGTGCCTCTTGATTATAACTTGTTGCTAGGACACAATTGGACCTATGTTATGGTCGACGTTGTATCGTCAATCTTCTGTACTCTTTGTTTTACTCAAGAAGGGAAGATCGTGATAATTGACCAGTTATCCTTTGCGTGCTCTAGTCCTAATGCATCTATTGGACCATCATTGTGATCGAAAATTCTCAGCCAGCAACTGAGAATATCGGTGTCATAATGTATTATTCCCTTATGAGTACCTTTAACTTCATGACACCGAGTCACCACATTTACGCCATGTCCAGTAGGCCTGTCTCGACAAGGAGGTCCATTCCTTTCCGCACTTCCTATTTTAGTGATATTTGGACCCTACCTTCCCTGACTTCATCATGTGAAGGTCAGTTGCATGCTGGAATGGCCATGCCACTATCAACAGTAGATATTGTGTATCAAGTTGTTCTTGACTCTTCCACCGATCTCGATCATGTTACCTCGTCGACAGACGAGGAGGATCTCGTTCTTAGGCCCATGTGGGCCACTTCATTTTCTTGTTCACATGATTTTCTCAATGATACTTTGCCTTCAGACGAAGCTATCATTGAAGCCATCAATGGTTCCGACAAACCCTGGGATGATATGCATCATCGTTCTTATTTTCTCCCGGATCTTGAAAGAATCAAACAAGACAACTTTTGATTTACTTTGAGTGTGATAGTGGGTCATGGCATAGTTCCATTTGATATGCACGGAATTTATGTCGAAGGAAACATGGTGATTATTTATCCTACCGTCACGATCGATATCTCTTCTACCCCTGGAAAGGTTGGAAAAATAAATATTGGTGCGAATTGTTCGCTAGAATAAATCCTGATCTACACCGAACTCTTCAAGGAATTCCGAGATGTATTTTCTTGCTCATATAAAGAGATGTCAGGAATTGACCCTCATATTTTCGAACATGATATTAGAACTTATTCGAATGCTAAGCCTATTCAGTAATGTCTTAGAGTTATCAACCCTCGAAAGGTCGTTGCTATTAAGGCAGAATTTGAGAAGCTACTTAATGATGGCTTCATCTACCTAGTTCCCTTGAGTGAATGGGTATCCAACCCCATTCCTGTAGATAAGAAGCAATGAACCATCTGTGTATGTATGGATTTCCGTGACCTTAACAAGGCTTCTCCTAAAGACAATTTCTCGACACCTTTCATCGATCAGATTCTCGATAAGTGTGTGGGAAGTGAAATAATTTCTTTTATGGATGGATTTTTAGGATATAACCAAATTCAAATCAAACCCAAGGATCAACACAAGACAATGTTTATTTTTTCTTGGGGTACTTTCACATACTGGAAAATTCCTTTCGGCCTTAAAAACATCGGAGCAACCTTTCACTGTGTCATGACTTTTTATTTTCACGATCTTAAGCACATAGTCGAAGCTTACCTTGATGATCTTGTTTCTCACTCTCGCAAGAGAGTGGATCACTCTATGCACCTTCGATTTGTTTTTGAAAGGTTTCACTCCTATAGAATCTGATTGAACCCTCACAAGTGCATCTTTTGTGTTAAGTATGGTTTTCTTTTAGGTTTTCTAGTTTCTGAGACATGGACCATGGTAGATCCTTTAAAGGTTGAGCCAATACTTTGATTTCCTCCCACGTGCATGATTAGACAACTTCAAGTTTTGCAGGGGAAAACTAACTTTTTTCATCGGTTAATAGTGAATTATGCTAATATCACTAAGGGTTTCATGTTCCTTTTAAAGAAGGGAACCCCTTTTATTTGGGATGAGAGAGCCCAAGAGTCCTTCAATGCTTTGAATAAATCCTTGGTATCGGCACCTCTGTTGAAGCTTCTCGACTAAAGTAGATATTACTTGCTTTATATCACTACGTCTGAAGATACGATTGGTATGGTTCTGGTTCAAGAGGATGATGAGCTCCACGTGCACGTCATCTACTATCTTAGTCGAACCTTATTTGGTCCTGAACTTAATTATTCTCACGTTGAAAAGCTATCTTTGGTTGTCATGCACACAGTCCAACATTTGCATCATTATATATTACTTTGCAAGACTACTGTGATTGTTGATGTCAATCCATTTCAATACATCCTTACCAAACGTATGATAGGGGGGAAATATAATAAATGGATTGTCATTTTACAAGAGTTTGATCTCGATTTCTCTTCTGCGAAATCCAAGAAATAATTAGTCTTTTTGTAGTTAATAAATGAATTTCCATGATTAGATGAGGATGTTATCCATGTTGATTCATTTATGGATGAACACATTTTTCTTGTCTTTTCGTATGACCCCTGGTATGGAGACATTTTTCTATATCTCCAAACTTTGAAGTTCCCTCAACATCTCTCATGAGATGACCGTTGATGTGTAAGATACCAACCTAAGAAGTATACTATCGTCGGTGACACTTTGTATCACCGAGGAATAGACAATATATTGCATCTTTGTTTAACTCACGAAGAAGCCGAATCATTTCTAAACGATTTCCATAGTGGGGCTTGTGGTGGTCATTTATCCGGGCTTGCAACAACCCAAAAACATTTGCGAGCCAGTTATTTTTGGCCTACTATTTTTAAGGATTTTATTGAAGTGGTTAAGAAGTTTCACCCCTGCCAGGTGCTCACTCAAAAAATGCACTCGCATATAGCCCCTCTTCTACCATTCATTACCGTCGGTCCCTTCACCAAGTGGGGGGTGGATTTCATGTATTTCAACCCAACTTCAGCTGGGAGGCATCAGCACATCATCGTGGTTGTCGAATAATTTAATAAGTGGGTTGAGGCCATGCCTACAGTTAAATCCAATGGGAATCCTTTCGCTTTCTTCGTGTTCTATCAAATTATCGCCCGGTTCGGTATCCCAAGTGAGATTGTCACTGATCATGGAAGTTACTTTTACAATGAAATGATGGAAGAACTAGCATCTAAACTGGGGTTTAAACATGTCCATTCTTCTCCTTATTACCCCTGGGAAAATGGACAAGTAGAGGTCATCAACAATTCTCTCAAGACCATTTTTCAAAAACTTGCCAGTCAGAGTAAGTCTGACTAGCACATCATGCTATATCCCGCACTCTAGGCATATCAAACCTCAGTCAAGATTGGCACCTGATTTTCTTATTTTCAATTAGTGCACGGTGTGGAGTCGATACTCCCTATTAAATGAAAAATCCCTTCTCTCAAGATGGTAGTCGTGCTCCTACCTGACACTTTTGATCTCAAGTGACACCTTTTACACCTAGACAGTCTTGATGAGCAATGATGGCTATCAAGTAAAACAAAAGACGTGTCAAGGTATAGTATGATAACTCTGTCTTTCCTCAGTTGTACATTGAGGGTGACTTCATCCTTTTGTATGATCAAGCCAAGGAACCACTAGGGGCAGGCAAGTTTAAACCCATGTGGCACGGTCCTTACATCATGCGACGTGTTCTAGAAAAAGGATCCTATGAGTTAGAATATTATGAAGGGAATAGGTTGGTTGATGCTAGAAATGGGCTCTACTTGAAAAGATATTATGCCTAAGCCCCAAGACTGGGTGGAATTCTTTAAATACTAATGTAATTTAGTGTATATTTTGTTTTCATTTATTTTCGTCTTCAGATTTCTTATCTAGTTTTCACTTGGTTTACATATGTCAATGGAGTCTTCGGTCTACCTAGGATTAGCAGATGGAGCCATTCATCATACAAGGAAATTGGATTCCATCACCTGGGTGGTTTACTCACCCGAGGGTCTACTGGTGTCTTCAAGTGGCGTATGCCTAGGGCCATCCATTAATAATGTGGTCAAATATAGCATTGTTATAGAACTTTTGTGTGATGTTATCTCACATGGTTTTCGCTTGTTAGAGGTTCGCCTAGATTCCCAGTTAGTGGTATGTCAGTTGACCAGAAGTTACCGTGTGCGTGATCTTACATTACTCCAACGATTCCAACGGGTACATATTTTGGAACAACAGTTTGATTTTATTACATATTATCATATTCCTCGGAGTTCTAATCATGTATCCACCGCTTATGCTAATTTCAGTTTAGATTGGAATTTTTCACATAACTAAAGAAACGAAAACCATCTCATCAATATACACATTGTAAAATATAAGTAAAGTCAAAGATCCTTTTTTATATATTTAAAAAACAATATGGTGTTTATATTACAAAATCAGGGCTAATACCCTCAATACATATACAGTCAATACTACAATATCCCACGACATCTACGCATGTGGTGTTAGATGTGTGTCACGTTAATAACCACAATGTTTGTGAGACTCTGAAAGAGTCGTACCCATGCTCTAGGTACACCAACCACTTGTCGTTGCATGGCTTCAAGAAGATCCTCTACCTGAACCATGGTAATTCTCTGAGTCAAATGCGACAGGTTGCCCTACATGTTTTGTAGGACCCTCTCAGCTTTTCCTCTCGCTTCCTCATCTCCATGGTTCCTCTGTCGATGTTGAGTGAAACCTTATGGCCATCGTGGACCCACGTCTACATTGCACAAGTGTCTATTCAATACTTAAGCACCATCCAAAAATATTTTGGTTCTATTATACAAAAATACCAAAAAATGAAATATGTAAAAACCTTTTGACATACCTATGCCACCGTAGGTGATCCCTGGTGGGAGTGGCATGTATGGATCCCCTCTATATTCTATCCTTGCATAGGGATAATCCTCTAGGGCGATGACCTATCACTTCCACCAAAAGGAGAAATCCCCATTGTAGGGTGTGGGAACCCTACCACCTCATTACCTCGATCCATCGTGCCATGGATAGATCACGAGGTCCTCTTAGAAGAATCTCGACTCTAGGTCCCAAACCTGGAACCTGCTTGAAAAAGAAACTGCATAGGATAGAGGAAAACCCAAAATTTATCTTACTCCCTTGTTTGCACTCTGTCAACTGGGTCTTCATATTTTCCAATAGTGAGGTACACTAGTCATATACTATGAGTCTCATACACTACACTACATAGAACATGAGTGACCTTGATGCTTGATACAATGAGGCCAAACCTGTGATCCTGTTCAATACAAGGACAATAATCTCCAGGCTCAAATTTTGTATTTCCCAGATAGGGAGTTGACTCCCTACCTTTGGGGTCCCTGCTACACAATGGGCGTCGATATGCTCCTCTATTTTCATTCTGCTCCCTGCTCCCCATGATTTGAGGATTACAACCTCTCCTCGACATGATAGACCAGTCAAAAAGTAAATGTCCTCTACTTCAATTCTCAATGGTTGCCCATCGAGATTGAAGCTTTCACTCTCAGGGTCCCAGTAACCCACAAGCATCTCGAGAAACCTCACCTGGGTTCTCATTCCTTTGAGTGCCCAAAATATATATAAGCCACATCTATTTAGGGCCATTTGGGCCTTTGGATATCAATCCACAATAGCATCGACCTCCTCATGCTCTCTTTCTCTCCATTCAAGAACCATCCTGCCAAGGACAAATCAAAAATTGAGTTAGAATCCTTAAAATTTATTGTTTGTGTGTCTATACGTGGTCTAATTCAATCATAGTCACGTATAGGGCTTCATATACGTGCTCTGTAGTTTACACAGGAGTGTATAACGCGTTCTATATGTTACCTAATTGAAGACAGCCCGCATACACCAAATTTTACATTTTGCGCCCTCAATCACTAAAAAATTAGAACCTAATTTAAAAATTTAATCCACTGAAATTGAAGAGGAAGGGAAGTAGATTTACCTGGTCCAGATGGTTGTTGATTTTGTTTCCTGACACTCCTGCAATAATCGTTTGAATCTCAAAGGTATTTTGGTCCAATTTTCACTATTTGGGTAAAAACTCAAAATGGTATAGTAATTTTTGGTTTTGTTACTATTTATAAACTATTTTTACCCACTTTATATAATTTTGAGCCATTGTTTCACCTAATGGACTAATACAAAGGTAGATTGAGTTGGTTTTTGCAGTTTTAACTCGGGATTCTTGTAAATTTCAACGTTATGTGAACCGTTCATCACCACGGGAAGGTATTTTCACTACCCAACATGTAGGATAGGTACCCATCCCGTCATGCACTTTCGCATTATCCTATAATGTCACTTTTTATACCTTAGGTTTGAACCCATTTGTGGTGACACAAAACCTTCCATCTGTTATAATTCGTGTCGTTATCAAGTGGTAGAGACTCACCGAACATGGGTTCCCTAGTTAGATCCCCTATTGCATTTGGTGCCCATGCATATATTTTTCCATAGGACTGGGAGTCCCTCATAACTAAGTACATGACTTTATGTTGAGCCTCATTTATAATTCATAAACATGTTTTCTTATACCCTGAGGACTCCCAACCGAGTTTAATTTAATCTCTTTTTCGACTCATCTTCAAAAAGTGAAAATATTGTCGAGTGATTTGTCCCTTTCACACTCATTAAATTGGACTTGAAAGGTCATGAGTCTTAGTTAAGCTCTTTTCTGACTTGTTATCAAAAAGATAAAATACTGTCGAGTGAACTTGTCTCTTTCACACTCATAAATTGGATTTGAAAAGACATCTATTTGGCACAAGTTTATCCATTTTTCACACCAAGTAGACTAAAAGTCATAAAAAGGACATTTTTTGGCATTAAATTGTGATTGCATCTCATGCCCTTGCTTGCAGTATTGAGTCTATAGCTGGTTCTCACTTTGTGTTATAAACCATTTGTTTTAGCAGTTTTTTGCATCCTCAACCAAGCAGAGCCTTGTTTATATCCTTCAAAATTTGACACCTTATACCTAGGAGGGAAAATTCCCCCAAGTATCCATCTCCTCCATTCATTTCCTTGCAGTGAGCATAGGTACGTTCCACTGCTAGAACTAGTTTTTCTTACTTGTGACACTTGTTTCCTCCTTTGTATCATAGCATTCATTTGTCTATGAAAAAAAAAAAAAATACAAGCGGGAAGGGAGTATTATCTTGTATTGGAAGCAGTTGTGTCGCCTTTGAATAGAGCACAAAGTTGTTGAGTCCATTTGTCATCATAATTTTTGGATTACCATGGTATCGGGAAGTTGATATAGTTACAGAATCTTCTCTACTGACTATTTACTCTTCCATTACACATAGAGATTTTTTTATGCCTCCTGCATCTTATGGTTCATCATTGGGTCTATGCTGTTGGAGTCCTCCATATGTCGCATGCTCTTGTTCAAAGGAATTATATCAACTTGTGTCAGCCACTCCTCATAAATCTTGACTTTGCATGTCGGCCATACCCTCAATTTGTCTCAGACTCACATAATATTGTAGTCCTATCATGCACCTTGGCCCTACTTTCATCATTGGTATGTAACCTTGAACCCAACAGTCAACATTTCATCATTGATCATTGACTAGGTGGTTTCCCTTGTGTTCGACGAAAATAAATTTATTCACACATTGGGATTCATGCGTTGTATTGGATTCCATTAGACTTATTGATGGTTTCCTCGCCTTTGTCAGTAGTATTCATCATTGGCTTCTATTTAGAGGGTCTTTTTCGTGTACCGCTTGCACTTGGCACACGTGAAAGATGCACAGGTTCGTTGGTTCGTGAACATGTTTTTCATCCGATTTCCACCAAATCATGAAGCTCCTGATTTGTACCTTGTGATGACTAATGAGAGATGCCTTAATGCTCTCCTTTCAGTGGGTCTCCTTCCATTGACTTCAGCTCATTTATTCTGGAAATAGTACCTAGAGTCTTATGAGTACCTTGAGGCTTGTAGTCATTAGTGGCAGGCTCTCTTGCCATCGACAGTTGGGCATACATCAATGTCTCATGATCGATGGATTCTTCAGGTGTTCAACACTGACTCCTTTATTCACACTTGTAATAATGTACTCAGTTCCTCGATACCTACTTTAATTATCAGTAGGTTGTCTCGTGTGTGTTAATGATATATATCAATGACCGATAATCAAATGATGTCTCGTTATGTGCGACCTCAACTCCTTTATTCACATGACATAGACTCACACCTGTGGCATATTGTGTAGAAGACTTGAAGACATCACTATGTGGCCGCAACTTTCCTGAGTTGTTTCTTCCTTTTCATTGGACCAGTACCTATATGACTTCAGTGATCATGGGAGATTAGATTGTACTCCATTGTGTACACATATCTTCATATTGGTTTTGAGACTGGTTCTACTGGGCATTGTTCATGACTATGACAACTATTGGCATGTAACTGCATTTGTATTTTCCTATTCATGGTCGTAGACACTTGTTCGGTATATTTTCACATGGATCTGCAGTGTAATTTTTATTGGTATCCATGTATGCAAATTCAATGTAGAATGTAATGAGCAACAAGTTTGTTGAGTTCATCTAGCTAGGTTATTTATAATGTATTTCGGCCATTGCAAATACTCCTCTGACCTCACACATTAGGGGGAATCTGTTATAGAAATATTTTCCTCACCCTATGCAATCTTGCCCAAAAGGCCTTTTTCCACGTCCCCATGTAGACTTATCATCCTTGTTTGTAAGATCTAGAGCTAAAAAAAAATATTTTTCCACATGTACGCATCTTGCAGACTATACAGCATGCGTATACGCAGGCTGCTCCACTACATCCTGCGTACATTGGGATTTGTGCCATAAAATGAAAATTAATGTCAGGTTTCCATATCATGACAAGAGATCTATGATCCTTGGCCTTCCATATACTAGAAACCTTCTGACTCATCCCTTCAGTTCCATTTTGAAGGCTATAAATGGGCCAATTTCTAGCTATGGAAAAATAAGAAAGAATTCAACTTTGAGAGAAAAGTTACTCTGGAGGAATTATTTACTTCATATTGAGTCTACATCCCTTTGTCCTTTAAGTATGAACACAATAGTCATCCCCCAAGATCTTCCCTTATTGATTGATAACCTCATTGTTTCTCTCTTATGAGCTGCCTTTGGTGGAGGATTGAAGTCGTGGAGACCCAGTTGGAAGGAACTTAGTTTCTCGGTTTCGAACCGTGCCGATACGAAAGTCTGTAACCTTTTCACTTCTGCTAAACAAATATTAATAGAAATACTCTTTCCAGTCCAATTGATATCTTGCAAATATATTGAATTATTATTCCTTGAGTGTATTTGTCTTGTTTATTAATGGATTATGTTATTGAATGTGCTAACATTATATAATATCACCATATGCTTTCTTTTCTTGGTTGTTGAGGACTAGTTGCAGGTATATTGCTTTGCTTCAAGTGCTCAACGGTGGAATTCATCGAACATCTAGACGAGGTAGGCCTTTTATCTTGTCTTTCTAGCATATTTTTTTTCATATCATACTTGAGAAGAGAGTTGATTTCTGCAGTCATTTTTGTTTGTTGTGGTTTACCCTAGCCATAGAGAGATTTTCCTCGTAACAGGTTAGTTGATAGATGGGTTTTCAAGGACATGGATCTAGTTGGGTTTTCAACAACTTCAACTACAAGGTTTTCCTTAGTTGGTGGCATGTATTTTGGTAAAAAGATAAATACATAAATATAAAACAAAGGAAATACTAACAAGCATACACTTTGTCACTTGTTGTATGAAATTTCATACTTGAAATAATATTCCAAATCCAAAACATGTACCTAGACACAAATCCTCCAAACAGGTTGTATGAAAATAAACAATTTGCTAAAAAATAGTTGAAATCAGGTTGTATGACAATAAATAGTTCATTGAGACAATATATGAAAGGAAAAGAAACAATGCTTTGCACACATTTCAATTTTCATTCAGATCAGATAACAAGACAAACAAGATTTGAAAAGAAAATAGTCTGTCACCAGAAATTATATTCACCGGGTGTAAAAAACTTAACATTTTGATACTTTAAAGCACAGCCAAATCTTGATGCTTGATACCCCCCAAAAAACTAAACCTTTTTACATTCATAGATAATCTAGGGGATCAAAATATGCTCAAAAAATCAAATTTCTTGGAATTGCTTCAAAATGGACTCATGTATAGACCTCGTCCTCATGATCCCAACGCAACTTGAATAGGTTCAAATGAATGTCGTATGCAAGGTATATCATGTTCTATTTTCTTTTCTAAATAGGTAAAATTTCGCTAATTGTACAGTCCGTACAATGCTAATGTGGCAGGGTTGTATTGCTGATGTGGTAGGTTCATACTGTTGATGTGGTAGGTGACCGTACTAACACATGGAAGAGGCTGACATGGAAGGTGATTGGCATGGTACGTGGACCATTCTGGATTCAACACAGGTCATGCTGTTGGACCAATTGTATAATTCCACATGGCCCAAACATGGGCTGCCACATGGCACCCCCTCCATGTGTAAAAGGTTGTTGGACTCTACCGATCTTGAACCCGTGACCTTCTGTGTGGGCGAGAGACTTGGCACAGGTCGAGCTACCAGCCCACCTGCCATATATATCTTACCCATATACTTTTGTGAAAATATAAAATTTTACACTATAGTTTGCTTGGGTGGAGAAAGGGTTGGGGCTTAGCCCTAGACCTCGGTTACACTTAACACTACAACATGACCTTACAACAAACTTTGGAGTGATTTTTTAACAGTACTACACAACAGCAAGTGTGGGGGTTCATGTGGTTATCCCTCAACCTTTACACCCATCCATACCATGTTTCCACAACATGTGAACACCTTTTGGCGTGGCAGGATGAACATATCCATATTAGGCATTGGGACATGGAAATATGGTGCCCATGTCGATTAAGGTTGGTTGTCATTGATGTCAACCCTTGAAGAAAGCCCCATATCACAAAGGTTGGGTAATGGACCCAAGAATGTTTGATGTAAATATGACTTGTTATTGTCTTTTCATGGTTGATAATAAGTAGAAATGGATGAACTCCAAAGTGGTCCCCTTATGGTGAAATTCCTCACGGGAAGATGCTTTGTGGATTGAGTTATCCTAGAAGTATGGTTAGAGAACCCATGCTTATTTGTGGAATAATGAGATGAAGGTCAGTGAATTTTTATTGAAACTATCCTAGATGGATAGTGCTTGTCATTCCATTTTTGGTTGTATGTGGAACGTCATATAACTCCAACTCCTCACGGTTAGAGAGTTATGGTCATGAGAAGTTGGAGAACCCAAGTTTGGGTAATGGACCCAAGTTTGTTTGATGGATAATGGTATGTGTTTTGATATATTTGCAAGTAATACTATTATATATGGATGGTACATGTCATTCCATTTCCGTTGGTATGTGGAAATTCACATAACTCCTCATGGTTTGAGAGTTATGGCCTTACGAAGTTGGAGGACCCTCTTATGTCATCTAGAAGCCCCAAAAGGTCAAAGTAGTCAAAGTGGTTTAAGAGATTTTAGAAGGTAAATAATAAACTGAATTGATGAGTGTACTATAATTCAAATTGAATACAAAATAAATTATTTAAATAATAAATTTAATGGAGAAATTAGAAGTGGGTTAACCCTAAAATAAGGAAAGAGGGCAAAGTGACCTAGAAGATGTTTTTAAGGAAGCTACTTGGAGAGTATAAATAAGAGGCAAGGATCTCTCATTTTAGATACACTTGAGAATATTGAATACCTATAGGTGTCTGAGGTAACCAAAGGATATGTAAGTTGAATTTATGAGGGAAGGTGAAGAAAAGAAGGCTGGAATTCAAGGAAGGATAATTTCTTTTGATGATGCTTTCTAAGGTATGTTATTTAAGGGTCATCTCACCATTTTCACAATAACCTTTTTTCTAGAATGATTTAGATCGTGAAATTTCTATTCCAATGATGAAACATATCCAAGTAGATATGGTAAAAAATTCATCGTGTGGGCCATTGTATTTTTGGATTTACACTCCGTGGAAAATAGGGTTTGTGGCTAGTCCTGAAACTAGTCAAAAACAGGTGTTTTGGGTAAAAACATCATAACTTCTTCATAAAAGATCCAAATTAAGTAAGAAAAAACAATTTGGTTATAGTACGGTCTTTAGTATTCTGTGTAATAGTTTCATATCGATTCAAAAAATATTTTGTGTGGGGCATGCTCTACAAGGTCGCTCTCTAGAATAAGCCAGAATTCAGCAAGGTATGCCATTTTTGCTATAACTACTTTTATGAGAGGTTCCAAGTAGTGACACCTAGAGGAATTTCATAAAACACACTAAATAATATTGTGTATAATTTTCATATCTTTATTCATTATAGGTACAAAGTTATGATTATTTCAAGTTAGGATTGTTGACTAATCCAAAACTAGTCATGTGAGACTAAAGAAAAGTTTGATGTAAATCCTAGTCTCTTGTTGGTTAAAGTTAAGGAAGGTTTCAAGGTATGTGATCATATACACCAGGTCTATTACATATTTATAAATCATATTTGGATGATGAAATTGATGAGGGATTTTGTTTGAGGTACAAGTTAGGTGTATGGTTGAGACAAGTAGTTGATGGGTTGGCACATACATGAGGTGTATAGTTGAAGATGTTGGTACATATTGATGATCCATAGTTGATGATTAGTTGAAACTTGACTGGTACATAATTGGTATATGGTTGGTTCCACTTGTTTATGGTACAGGTTGGTGCATGGTTGATGCACTTGTTTATGGTACAGGTTGATTACAGTTTGAGGTACAGGTTGATGCATGGTTGATGCATGGTTCAGGTTTATTGGTACAGGTTTAAAGTGGTATATCTCACAGTAATAGTGTGACAGTGGTTCCATCATTCTACTTCTACTTTAGGGTAGTTGGACGGGGCAAGGACAAGTGGTTGTAGCCAGAGAACATAGGGGGTTGTATCCTCCTTCTGGTTGTAGCCATAGAATTGGAGAGTTGGAGATTCCCTCAGGTTGTAGCTTGAGAAAATAGGGGGCTGGAGCCTCCTTCCAGTTGAAGCTGGAAAACAAAAGAAGTTGGTGCTTCCAATGAATGTAATTCTTCAAGACACCAAATAAAAAGCATTCTGTGGTTTTCTCCCAATTTGGGTTTCCACGTAAAACATTGGTGTATTGTGTATGTGTGTGATTGTTCATTTCTTATTGCTCATTATTGGATAATAATTCTACATTGATATAACACTTGGATTATTTGAAAAAAAAATATTATAATTACGCAATTAATGATTCACCCCCCCTCTCAGTAATCCAACAATTAGAATCAAAGCAGGTTCCTTCAAAAATCAGTTTAACCACTAAAAGGTAGATCATGGAGAGTACCAACTTGTATAAAAATGGAATACCACATTTTGGTGGATAGAAGTATGTTTTTTGGAGCATAAGGATGAATACATATATACAGACATAGGGATTTCAAGTTTGGCAATCAATTGTGTATGGATACACAGCACTAGTAGTTCCACCAACAAATGATAAAGCAGTGAAACTCGGTGAGAATAATTCCAAATCCAAAAATGAACTTTTGAATGGTCTCAGTAATACAGTATTCACCAAAGTTGCACATTATAAATCAGCTAAAGACATTTGGTACAAGCTTCAAAATATTTATAAAGGAGATACAAAAGTAAAAGAAACAAAGCTTCAAACTTACAGAGCTCAATTTGAACAACTAAAAATGAAGGAAGATGAGAATATTGCAGCCTACTTCTTACGAGTTGATGAAATAGTGAATGCAATCATAGGATTGGGAGAAGAAATCGAAGAATCTGTAATTGTTCAAAAGGTACTAAGATCTCTTTCTATGAGATTTAACACTAAGATATCAGCACTATAAGAAATATCGAATCTAAACTCAATAAGCATGGACGAACTGCATGGAATCTTCACAACATATGAAATGAGAATTGAACAGGAAAATCCAGATGTAAAAGAAGCAACCTTCAAAGCATCCAAAATATCAAAGCAAAAGAAAAAGGAACAAGAAGAATATAGCAACAGCAGTGACATCTTGAAAGATGATGAAGAAGTGGCCAACTTCGTCAAAAGACTAAACACAGGAACCGACAGTAGGTATAGAGGTAAGCTTCCTTTAATATGTTTTAATTGTGATGGTATTGGTAATTTTGCTAACAAATGTCCTCAGAAGAAAAAGAGAAATGATGAAGGTTACTCAAAAGGCAAACACACATATAAAGGCAAAAGAACTACAAAGAAAGTTTTCAAGAAAAGCTTATGCATCAAAGTAGACATCTTATCATCATATGAAGATGAAGTCAGTGACAGTGAGACAAGAAGAGTTATATTCATGGCAGTAAAAGACTCTAACAAAGAAGACTCTAAAGAAGAATATGAAGAAGCCAAAGAAGAATATGAAGAAGTCGAAGAAGAAATTTAGAAGCATAAATTGACTATCGAGAAGAATTAATGTGTGCCATAGAAGTTATCAGAAGAGAAAAGAATAAAAAAAATAACTACAAGCAAAACTAGACAAGAAAAAGGATACTCAAGAACTAGAACAAATGATCACAAAATTGAAGGTTCAAATAGACGAAGATAAAAGAATTGATGAAGCACTCAAAGAAAATCTAGAAGAAAAGGACAGGATCATTAGAAACTTGGAAGCAGAGATTGTCGCACTAAGAAAGGATATTCAAAAGAAAAATATGCAGAATAGCTCAAAAGTTCTGGATGACATTATCAGTAGTAAAAAATCTCATCTTGACAAGTCCAGACTTGGATACAATCAGATAGAAAATGGATCAATCTCCAAAATAACAGAGCAAGAAACATATCCAAAAATTTATGCAGAAATAATCAAAGGGGATAGGAAGATTATAGGGATAGACCTCCATCAAGAAGATTCAAATTTCAGAATCAACAACAGACAGATAGGCCTCAAGAAGAAGAAGGATTCATAAGAGAACCTCCTTTCAGAAGATCTTCAACTCCCATGTATCAAACTATATTTTTTGGTTTATGTTATGCATGTAATAATTTTGGACATAAAGTTGTGAATTGCAGAGCTAACAATGGGAACAATAACAACTTTGAGAGTCATACACAAAGGGGTTATTCAAGAAGAACTAGTGAAACACAAAGAAGAAGTTACAATAGGTTTGAATCTTTGAGCACTGAAGTGGAATGTTACAAATGTAACAATTTTGGACATGTGGCCAAAGATTGCAGAATGATTGTCCTTCCTAAAGAACCTCAACAGAATAATAATAGTCACAGACAAGAACCTCGGAAAACGACATGGATCAGAAAGCAAGATCAGTATAGCAACGAAGAATGTACAATTTCTCTAGCAGTTGAGTAGAAGAAATGTGGTTGTTATGTTGACAGTGGATGTTCAAAACACATGATAGGTGATAGAGACAAGTTTATTACATTACGAAAGGAAAGAGATGGATCAGTCTCCTTCGGAAATGATGATTCAGCCAAAATCATTGGAAAAGGCACAGTCTGAATTGGGAACAAGAATGAAAAGGCAGAAAATGTTCTACTAGTATAAGATATGAAACACAATCTTCTAAGTGTGATTCAAATGTGTGACCAAGGTCATAAAGTTACTTTTGATTCACAAAAGTGTGAGATGAGAAAAGAAGGTTCAGGGAAATTGGTCGCTATAGCTGCAAGAACTTCAAGCAACATATATGTGTTAAGAGAAATTGGAAATGAGCAGTGTTGTCTAGGAAAGGAAGATGAAAGTTGGCTATGGCACAGAAGAATGGGCACATACATTTTGATAACCTTGTCAAATTCAAAAAAAGAGAAGTAGTCAGAGAAATGCCCCCGATCACGAAACCAACCAACACTTTATGCAAGCATTGTCAACAAGGAAAGAAAACAAAGACTAGGTTTAAATCAAATGAATATTCAACAAGAAGACCACTGGAAATTGTGCATATTGATATAGTTGGCCCAACTAAAACAATGGGCTTAAAAGGTGAGAAATACGTCATGTTATTAGTTGATGATTATACAATAATGACTGCAGTTCTCTTTCTCAAGAATAAGTCATAAGATTTTGAAAACTTCAAGATCTACAAGGAAATGGTTGAAAATGAAATGGATTCAAAAATCAAATGCCTGAGATATGATAATGTAGGAGAGTTCACCTCAAAGGAATTTACGGACTACTACAACAATCATGGAATAAAAAGGCAATTCTTCATTGTTAGGACACCTTAACATAATGAAGTTATTGAAAGAAAGAACAAGACAGTACAGTAAATGGCTTGAATAATGTTAATGGATTCGAAATTTACAGATATGTTTTGGACACAGGCAGTGCATACAACAGTTCACATTCAAAACATATTAATTCTCAGAAACAATACTGACAAAACTCCTTACGAACTATGGAAAGGAAGACCAACAAATGTAAAGCACTTCAGAGTTTTTGGAATCAAATGCTATATCAAAGGAAAAGATGGCAGAATGGGAAAGTTTGACTCTAGTGTGGAAAAAGAAATACTTGTTGGTTACTCAAGTACAAGGAAAGCATACAAGTGTTACAATATAATATTGAACAAATTTGTGGAAAACATCAACGTAACAATTGATGAAACAGGCAGACCAGAATCAAAGGAAGAAAATGAATCAATGAAACATCCCTTAGAAGAAGAAGAAGATGATGAAAAAGAAGTAGAAGAGGAAGATGAAGAGAATCCGACAGAAGTAGAAGAGAAAGTTTAGCAAGTGTCTCCAAAGACACCCAATAAACGAGTACGGAAGAATTATCCTTCATATCAGATTATCAGAAACAAAGATGCAGGAGTTGAGACTAGAAGAAGAATCTGTTCACTAGAACAAACACACCTAGCACTCTTATCTACAATTGAACCAAACTATTTTCAATAAGCCATTAAGGATGAATCTTGGAATAAGGCCATGGATGAAGAATTGGATCAAATAGAGAAAAATGACACTTGGGAACTGATTCCAAGACCAAAGAATAAAAATGTGATCAGCACAAAGTGGGTCTTCAGGAATAAATTGAATGAAGATGGACAGGCTACAAGGAATAAAGCTAGATTGGTATGTAAAGGATATGCATAGGTTGAAGGAATTGACTTTGAAGAGACATTTTCCCCAGTTGCCATAATGGAAGCAATTCATTTTCTTTTAGATTATGCATGCTCCAAAAATATTAAAATGTATCAAATGGACATAAAATCATCTTTTTTGAATGGGGAACTTGAAGAAGAAGTCTACATTGAACAACCAGAAGGATTTCAGTTGTCAGAAAACGCGGATTATGTGTATAAATTAAAGAAGGCCTTGTATGATCTAAAACGGACACCTAAAGCATGGTACTCTAGACTGGATAAGTATCTGCAGTAGGCAGGGTTCAGAAAATGAAGTGCAGACAACAACCTCTACATCAAGATAAGTCAAGATAATATTTTATTAATTGAAGTTTATGTTTATGATATTATTTTTGGTAGTGATGATGACAGGTTAAGCCAGAAATTTGCAAAAAATATGCAGAATGAATTTGAAATGTCGTTACTTGGAGAACTAACATTCTTTCTAGGACTTTAGATATGCCAAACCAACCAAGGAATTTTTATTTCTTAAACCAAGTATATCATAGAAATGCTAAAAAGGTTCGGTATGGAAGATTGTAAACCAGTTATCACTCCCATGCAAACCAGTTGCAAGTTGAGTAAAGATGATGATTCAAAGTCTACAGATTAGAGGCAAAATAGTTCAATGATTTGCAGCCTACTATCTGTGACAACATCCAGACCAGATGTAATGCAGGCAATTGGATAGGTGGCATGATTTCAAGAAGCACCAAAGGAATCACATGTATTAGCAGTGAAGAGGATTTTCAGATATCTCAAAGGAACAGAAGAGTTTGGATTATGGTATCCAAAAGGAAAGGATTTATCACTTATTGCCTACATAGATGCAGATTGGGCAGGTTGTATTGATGACCAATGAAGCACCAGTGGAGTAGAATTCTACTTGGGTGAGTGTTTAGTATCATGGATAAGAAAGAAACAATCATCAATATCCTTATCTACAGCTGAGGCAGAGTACATCACAGTAGCATCATGTTGTACACAGGTTCTTTGGATGAAACAATCTCTAACAGATATACAGGTTGAGTATGATGAGCCCATTCCAATCCATTTTTATAATAAAAGAACCATCAGTATCTCAAAGAATCCAGTGATGCACTCCAACACGAATCGAATTCCAATCAAGTACCACTTTTTACGGGAACAGGTTGCAGAAAAGAACATCAAAGTTGAGTATGTGGGAACAAAAGAAAAAGTGACCGACATATTTACAAAACCACTTCCATGGGAATCCTTTGAGTATCTTCGCCAGAGACTCAGAGTTATTTCTACTCCAAAATGAATTCTTTTGAATGCTTATCTTATATGTCTTAGATGTACACGAGGAAGCAACATAAGAAGACAGTTCATTCAGGGGGAGCATCCACAGATGGAAAGATATATTTTCCATTGATGAAAAAGGGGGAGATATTTATCAAATGCAAAGGGTAGAGGTATGGTTCCAGGGGGAGAATGAGTGATATTATTTCAGTATTGCATCAGAGTGTTGACATCAATGTCAAAGGGGGAGATTGTTGATTAAGGTTGGTTGTCATTGATGTAAACCCTTGAAGAAATTTTTGTAGCACAAAGTTTGGGTAATGGACCCAAGATTGTTTGATGTAAATATGACTCTTTATTGTCTTCTCATGGTTGATAATAAGTAGAAATGGATGAACTCCAAATTGGTCCCCTTATTGTTATAACCCTAAATTGCACCACACCTGCTTACCTAGCATCAGGCCAACTTATATCCCTTCCTTGCCAAGGCCATGCTGAACAAACTCTTGAAAAACCTCTTAAATCAAGTAACTCGTGCCCTAACCCATTACTGGGTGCATTGGAACACTGGTAGGCCTTATACTGCACGCGTTGGAACACTGGATGGCCCACTATAGCCCACGTTTACCTAACAAAGCACAAAAATAGGAAAGTTGCCGACGGAATGAAAAGCTTTGGGTCAGTTAACTGGAACTCCCAGCCATGCATGGTCGAGAGTTCATCCAAAACCTTAGCTCCTTCTAGCCTATAAAAGAAGGGGTAGGGGTACTATTCAAAGGGGGGAAATCATAGCAAAGAAACTCTGCCCAATTGCCAAATCTATTTTGTCCCAACCCTTTAGCCTTTCCTCAAGCTTTAGGAGAATTCAAGCAAAGCAGTTGGAGGACAAAGAAGAGGAGGAGCCAAGGATCAGGATCAAGGAACGGTGGCCGATCTCTATGATTATTGTAAGTTGATTCATCTTGAGATTAATAAAGAATACTTTTCCCATCCCAATGTACGAGTATTATATATTTTATTTGATTTATGCTTAATTTCTAACCCTCTAGTAGAACAATAGCATGCATGCGTAGTGTCTTTGTCTTGATTGCAGGGTCGTCTTTGGAAGGAGCAGCAGAAGCAAGGAGATAAAGCGCAATGGAGGATCTACACCAAACGATGATAAAAAGGTTAGTTGGTTCTTTCCATGTTTGCATGTGAAAAAGGGTTTTAGGTTTGGGGTAGAAGGTTAAAAGTAATTTCTTAAGGGTCATGATCTGCATGCAAGTTTAAGC
>JZKD02S0184710.1:625594-640469 GCA_000966675.3 Picea glauca
ACATGGGGGAGGTTTTTCCTAATTAATTAAATGAAAAGGAAATTTAATGATAATTTGGGAAACTAATTACTTGAAAAACTCTATAAAAAGGATGGAGGAGGAGGAGTATGGATCTCATCCTTATGCGTAACGTTACGCTGCTGAATTTTTTTCTTGACTAAACTTATCTTGTGGGAGTTGGGATACCCATCTCGAGTAACGAGTGGTAGCTCGACCTTGTGAGGCGAGTTGGGTGCTAGTGGTTCTCTAGTATTGTGTGTGGCCCATTTGTGGCTCAGGGGGCTCATGGGGAAGAAGATTTCCCCTAGCATTGGTTGGGAGGTACCGGTGAGGTCACATCAGTCGACAAGCAAGAGCTGGATGAAGCACACATGGGACAACGACTCGAAGTTGTCGCATTTGTCTACGGTACGCATGCATTTATTTTTGAATGGTAAATTAATATTGTTCGTGTGCTTTCATTATTGTACTTCTATTGTGTAAATAATTGTGTTTTACTTGGAATTTTTAATCAAGGAACTTAAATCCATCCCAGTCTTATGCTCGTTGCTTTTTGAGATGATTTCCTTGCAAAACCCAAACCCTGATTGCTATAAATTTTTTGTATTTGTTTTATTGATATTATGAAGAGATTTGTGTTTTTCCAGTATCCCTTTATTCATCAATCCGTGCCTGAGCAGTCGTCCAGGAGATGAATCGGCAATCATCACTTCAATGTTTAAATACCTATAGATTCAAATGCCTTGATTTTTTGTGCATGGATGATGAGTGAAGGATAAATTTTACCCAAGTGTATATCCCTTACTTATGTCTGAGTTTGATTAATTCATGGTTGAATGATTAGTCATGTGCCTTCCTTGTGAATGAGTATATTTGCATCTTGAATGTTTACAACTCTAATTTCTCTACGTTTTTAATTGTTGAAACTTTTGTAAACCTCTGAGTCTTGATTTCCAAATCTCTGCTTTTTCTGGTGATTGGTTATCTCTGAGTTCTTGGATTCTTTACCCAGCATTCTTGACTGATATTTTATTGAGATATTTGTTGCATTTTAAAATTTTATTGACAGAAAATTTCCCTACGATTTTCGTGGCTCTTCACCTAGCATTATTGACTGAGATTTTATTGAGAGAGTTGTTGCAGTTTTTTTTTAATTTTATTGATAGCGAATTTCCCTACAATTTTCGTGGCTCTTCACCCAGTATTCTTGACTGATATTTTATTGAGAGAGTTGTTGCATTTTTAAATTTTATTGACAGCAAATTTCCCTATAATTTTCATGGCTCTTCACCCTCTGATTTTCGTGGCCTTTACCATAGTGATTTATTTCCTGGCATCTATTTTGTTGGATAGAGTGTATTTCCCCTCGAATGCATTTATCACAACACTCATTACCTGGTATCTATTTCATATGATAGAGTTTAATTTCCCTTGAATGCATTTAACATAGCACTCTTACCTGGCAGTTATTTCGTTGCTAGATGTTAAATCTCCCCTTTTCCTTTAAAAACACCTTTAACATAGCAATTTCTCATATACCAAGATAGTGATTGCATATAAATACTAGATAGTGATTTCTTATACATTAAGACAGCAATTTCACATGTTTTATAGACAGTGAATTTGCATGTATCAAGACAACAATCTCCTCCATTAATAGCTAGTGAATTCTCAGGTATTAAGACAACAAAATCGCACCTCTAATATACAGCGACCTCGTGTACTTTATAGATAGCAGACTCATGTATTAAAGAACATCCATATCATTTCTAGACATAGATTTAATGAGAGACGGTGATTTGGTATGACAGTGATTGTGTAATTATCATATGACAGGGATTTTTCATTTATCTATGACTATGATTTTTAACTGTAATTATCTGACAGCGATGTTATAGATTTGTATGGAAGCGATTTTCTAATTGTCGTATAACATATTTATTGTAATTATGGTCTAACAGCAATCTTACATGATAGAAAGAAAAACATTTCATACATTTAGACAACATTATCTTATTCTATATATTTAGTGTTAATATCATTATTAGCTTTTATTTTGTATAGACAGTGAGTACATAGACAATCAAATTAGACGACTATTATAATTTATTTACAATGATTCTATTTATATAGACAGTGATTCCATTTTGTTATGGAAACGAGATTATTTAAGGATTGACAGCATGTTATCATGGATAGTGAATTAATGTTTGACAGAGTGTTAGCAATTTCTTGACTGCATTCTCATCCAATATTATTTAGACATCCAATTGTTTATTTCACACAGTAAATTTTTTATAGTGTTTTCATATAAATCCAATAACATGAATGAATTTCGCCAGGGGATTACCAAACAGACAGTGTTAATATGCCCATGCATTAATGGATAGCAATTTTTGGTTATGTACTAATGGATAGTGTTTCCTGATATGATTTATGGATAGTGTTACATTTTCTGATATGATTTATGGATAGCATTTGGTTTTTGAAATGTATTTACCACAGTGAATATTAATGGAACACATTATTATTATGGGACAGCAATATCGATTTTAGATAAAATAGGTCACATTATGATAACATTATGGTCACATTTATAATAGTTCACTCCTTCGCACTTAGACGTCATGCTTCACAACTAATGGTTTTTGGATTTTTGGCGAAGTCATTTAATATATTGCGCATTTTACCTGAGTGATGTCATCTTGTATCTTGTCGACTTGTTTCTTGGGTGCATGGGTATAGTCTTATGGTCAGTTAAATTGGTCTCCTAGCACGTTGGATTTTTCTTGGGTTATTGGTCTAGATGTGTCGTGATGCACCTTGGTTACTATCACACATATCATCATGTGAAGACATGATTACTGATGAGGGGATCATTATGTGCCTTACCTGATTACCTAGCTAGAGTATTGTGCTTCCCAATGTGGGTGTTTTTCATTGTAATTAATGTTCGTACTAGTTCTGTAACACCTCAATGCGTTTGGGTATTGCGCGTCGTAGAGGTTTTCTATTTACTAGTCATCAAGTCATTGTGTTGGGTTCATTGATGTTATCCCTTATCTTGTAGGAATTTTTTTTCTTTTGTCAGACGGGTAGTCATTTATGTCTATCTTGGATTATCGCATGTTTCGTCCAGTATCCTAATGTGCTAGTGTGATGAGTTGTTGTTGTCAGTTACCTGATCTGCATACGTTGTGTTCATCATCAAGTTGTGTTGTTTAACTGTTGTCATTGTTGCCTTCCTGCTTAAAACAAAAAAAAAAAAAAAAAAACAATTTCTTGTGTCGCTTGTAGTCGTAACAATGGGGTCGTTACATATGGTATCAAATTCGGTTCTACCCACGACTTAGGATCACTATGGATTTCATTGATTGATTTTTTATTATAAGGTTGCTAATTAAATTGATTTGTATTTGTGTAGGTAATCATGGTTAGAGGACCTCATGGAGGTAGATGACGGGGTGCTAGGGGAGGAGACACAACACCACCGGTAGCAACCACACCTGAGGGGTCTAACCCCCAGGGAAACAAATAGGTGGTTAGGAAAGAACAGATAGCGGTGGGTGATGTGGCTAGGATCATGAGGTCCTTTTAGCAGATGTCTGAGGCACTGATCAACCATTTGGATAGAGATCAGGATAGGGCACCAACGCCCCCTGAGGGTCCACCACGCACTCCAATCGGCACAAGTAGCATTCACTGTGAACTCGAGAAGGTCAAATTTCCCAAGTTCTTTGGTGCCCTGGATGGCGCAACCATCGAGGCATGGTTGGAGAATATGGTGATGTGCTTTTAACTTTGCGACTATACCTCCAACATGAAGGTCTGCATTGCGGTCTTTCAAATAAAGGGGAGTGCTCTTCTGTGGAAGATGTTCCTTCCACAATTGAACATGGTCGTCGAAGATGTGTCATGGGAAGTGTTCGAGGAACGGTTCTGAGAGAGGTACTTACCAGAGGAATTTATTGAGCTTCAGCTCAATGAGTTCAACACCTTGCGACAGGGAGGTCATATAGTTCCCAAGTACGAGGCTCGTTTCATGGAGTTTCTTTGGTATGCTCTGCACCTGAATACCGAGAAACTTAAGGTCAAACAGTACTTGTTTGGCCTTAATGTCATCATTCATGCAAAG
This sequence comes from Picea glauca, assembly GCA_000966675.3. NCBI lineage: Eukaryota > Viridiplantae > Streptophyta > Pinopsida > Pinales > Pinaceae > Picea > Picea glauca. The sequence goes on from JZKD02S0184710.1 coordinate 629,730, forward strand.
GTTAGGATTATGATGCCTCGAACATTGCATGATGTCATTCAGAAGGCCCTCATAGCATAGGAGGACCTTATCAGTGGGGTTCAAAGTCAAACTCCAGCGAGATCAACCGGGCAAGTGTCATCTGGTGCACAACAGCATCAGGAACTAGCTAGGCGTTCACTGGAATATGGAGGCTTCCAGAGAGGATCCAATTTTTCTACACCTCAGGGACTAAAGCCTCAGTAGTGGACTCCTTACCAAGGACCACCACACCAGCAACAACATTGACCATAGTAGCAGCAGTTTAGGCATGTTCAACAGAACTTTCTAGGATTCCAGGTCAGTGGGTCGCCAACTTCTACTTCAGGTACCAGGAGTGTTGGAATGAAGAAGGGGTGTTGGACATGTGGGGAGACACATTACCAGCGTGACTACCCATTGGAGAGGACTAGGGCATATGGATTAGTTGGACCCAATACCATGGTATATTTGGGCAAGGCCCATCGGATTCATGCAACGGTGAATAACCACTAGGAAGAGAACTAGTCAACTTTTCTCAAGACGTCAGGTACCATCGTTGACTAGACCCTTAGTATTTTTATTGATCCAGGTGCTACAGAGAGTTTCATTTATGGTGCAGTGCTAAAATGAATTAAGGTAAAGGCAGTCGAACAAGATGAATTTATCTTTGTAGAAATGGCTTCAAGAGCCAAACAAAAGGTTGGAGGGAAGGTTATGGGATGTAGCCTTAACCTGGGAGAGTTTGTCACTGGGGCCAACCTATACGTCATGATCTTATGATCTTATGATGTCTTGATCAGTATGGATTGGTTAGAATCGCATGAGGTGATACTCAACTATAATATGAAACGGTTGAGCTTGGTCGATGATGAGGGATAGAGACGTGTGATTGTAGGTCGGAACCAGGGAGTTTCCAAGAGGTTCATCTCTTCTTTGAAACTACAAAAGAGCATGCACAAGGGATGGAAGCTTTATGTGATCCTTGTGTTAAACGAGAAGGGAGTAATGGAAAGTCTAGAACACCTTCTAGTGGTGAGAGAGTTTGTGGACATATTCCTGGAGGACTTACCTGGGATGTTGTAGGGTCTCAAAATAGTCCCTATTCTCACTCCATTAATTCACTAAAACCTTCACAATTACTTCCATTTCACTTTCATATCACTATCATTCCACCTCCACATCATTACATTTACCTCATTTGGGTTATAACTATGCTTTTCCAAAGTTTATCAATTCTTAACATTTTTAAGTGGATTTGTGGTTAAACTTTAGAAAATAATATGCTTATACTTATACCTAACAATTAGAATGAGTTTTTTGACATGTGTAGGTACAAAAGAATCTTCCAAGACACCTTTATGTGGCACTATATGTTCAAATTCGAATTTGAGGAGATCATGGAGGAGATCATTGAGAAGATCACGGAGGAGATCATGGACCTCATAGAGAATATCATGGAGGATAGGGTTATGTGTCTAGATGGTTGAGAGATGTATGGAACTAAAGAGAGATTAGTGGATCACATTTATGAGTTTGTTATCATAGCTCTTTTATAAATAGGAGTGTTAGCTCCTTCATTTGTAATCTTGAAGCTTGTAATTTTAGAGTTGGTTTGTAATGGACATTTTGAAATAAAGAATCATACTTCGATTTTGCTTCTACATATGAATATCCTTTGAAGTGGTGTGCTTTTGGAGTTATAGAGGGCCCCCATGGCCTCAATTGCATGCTGATTTTCTTATTTTAGGTACAACTTAATTTATGTTTTTGTTTGATTTCAGTTTTTAAAGTCTTGTTAAATGCTCTAATACTGGAAGGATCTTATTTGAAAGTGTTTTTGTAAAAGAACCATAAGATCTCAGACAATTATTAGATTTAGGTTTGTTTGGTTTCAGCTCTTAAGTTTTGTTGAATGTTCTAATATTGGAAGAGTCTTATTTGAAAGTGTTCCTGTAAGAGAACCGTAAGACCTCATACAATTATTAGATTTAGATTTGTTTCATTTCAGCTTTCAAAGTTTTTATTAGATGTTCTAATATTGGAGGAGATCCTAAAATTCAAGTGTTCTTGTAAGAGAACCTTAGGATCTCGATGAATGTTGGATCTAGGTTTATTTAGTTGTTGGAAGAGATCTTGTTGAATATGTTCTTATAAAAGAACCAAATATCTCGGACATATTAGAAATCTTTCTAGACCTATAGGTGGCACTTCTAAGTTTACCTTCCCAGGTTGACATTAAATTAAACTCTGATTGACATCATCAATTAGAACTAAACAGATGTCATCAGAGAGGGAATTGGAATTTACCATAGACCTAAAAATGGGGACTGAACCAATAGTGAGAACGCCTTACTGGATGTCGATTCGAGAGTTATAGGAGTTGTTGGACCTAGGACTTATACATCCAAGTGTGTCACTGTGGGGTGTGCCTGTTATTTTCATTGGAAATAAGGATGGGTCGTGGAGACTCTATATTGACTATTGTCAATTGAATAAGGAAAAGATCAAGAATCAGTACCCATTTCCAAGGATTGATGATCTGTTCAATCAGTTGAAAGGCACGACGGTGTTTTCAAAAATTGATTTGCGATCAGGGTATCACTAGTTATGGATCAAGGAGGATGATGTTCCTAAGACCATTTTTAAGATGAGGTTTGGACATTATGAGTTTATTTTTTACCTTTTTTACTGACCAATGCCCCTGGGGTATTTATGAGTTTGATTTATGGGGTGTTCTGTGAATACTTGGAAAAGCTCATCCAAGTATTCATTGACGATATTTTGATTAAATCTTGGATGATGGAGGAGCATGATGAGCACTTGTGCTTGGTACTACAGTCTCTACGAGAGAACAAATAGTATGGAACATTGTCTAAATGCTCGTTTTATCAATCGAAGATTCACTACTTAGGGAATGTCATCTCTGACGAAGGTACCGTCATGGATCCAGCAAAGGTCAAGACTATTATGGAATGGCCTGTGTCGATGAATGTTCTGGAAATGCGTAGCTTCATGGGCTTAGTGGGATATTATCGATAGTTCGCCGAGGTTTTTTCGAAGATAGCAAATCCGATTACGGAATTGCAGAAGAAGAAAAATAAGTTTGTTTGGACCGAGAAATGCGTGAAGGAATTTCAAAGGCTCAAGGAACTATTGAAAATGGCACCGATACTAAAGGTCCCTAACATGGATGCAAACTTCTTGGTATGAACTGACGAATCCAAGGAAGGCTTAGGTGGAGTCTTGATGCAAGATGGTCAAGAGATTGCTTACATATTGAGAAAGTTGTGAAGGCATGAGGAAAACTATACAACGCATGATTTGGAGTTGTTAGCCATTGTTTATGCCTTGAGAGTTTGGAGACACTACCTTATTGGATGGAAATTTGAACTAAAAGTAGACCATTGTGGGCTACAACACATCTTTATGCAAAGCGACTTGAATACACAACAACGACATTGGTTGAAATTGCTCAGTGAGTATTATTTTGAGATTACTTACATAAAGTGAATAGTGAATAGAGTGGTTGATGCATCGAGTCGAAGACCACGCATATTTTCGGTGATGCCTCTTCAAACGAATCTACTTAAAAATATTATAACTTTACAACACGACGATGAATGGTACAAAGAGGTCAAGGATTTTATCAGACAGAACACAATGATGGTACCAAGATTTGAAGTATTTACGTTTGATGAATATGGATTATTGAGATTTAAAAATCGAATTTACATACCACCAAATGATGAGTTGAAGAGTTTTATCATAAATGAGGCTCACAGAGCAGTGTACATGGCTCGCCCAGGAGTCACGAAGATGAGGGCAGACCTTAAACCCTTATTCTTCTGGAAAGGAATAAAGGCAAACATAGTCAACTACGTGGTCAGATGTCTAGAATGTCAACGGGTGAAGGCTGAACATAGACATCCAGCAGGATTACTACAGCCACACGCTATTACGGAATCGAAATGGGATCTCATTTCGATGGATTTCATTGTTTGATTGCCACTCATGGCAAGGAGCACGACTCGATTTTTGGGGTAGTCAACACTCTGACAAAGAGTGCTCATTTTATTCATGTGTGTACGATGTATCAGGAACCTGACCTAGATAGAGTTTTCATTAGTAATATTGTGAGGCTGCATGGCATGCCTAAGAGGATTATATCCGATCAAGGATCGATGTTGACTAGATGATTTTGGACTAGTTTCCAAGAGGCATTGGGAACCCGACTTAACTTTAGTACTGTGTATCACCTGGAGACAGACGGGAAGACCGAACAAACAAACCAAATATTGGAGAAGATGTTGCACATGTACGTGATGGACCAACAAAAGCATGGGAAGAATTCTTGCCACTGGTAGAATTCACATATAACAACAGTTACCAAAGCATCATTAAGATGGCGCCTTTTGAGTTTCATTACGGGTGACCGTGTCAGACGCCTTTGAGTTGGGATCGACTTGAGGATAGGTTCCTGGTGGCGCCAGAAGTGATACAAGAAATGGAACATCAAATTAAAACAATAAGACAAAGGATCAAGGAAGTGCAGGATCAACAGAAGAGTTATGTCGATGCGCATCGTGTCGACCGTAGTTACGAAGCTAGCGATCGAGTCTTCTTGCAGGTGAAACCGCATAAGAGTTCGATCAATTTTGGAAAGGGTGATAAACTCTCTCCTAGGTTCATGGGACCTTTCTTGATTGTGGAAAAGAAGGGGCTCATGGCCTATCAACTAGCCTGGCTAGATTATATGAGGTGTATGCATGATTTTTTTCACATATCTATCTTGAGACATTATATTAGTGATCCTACACATGTTATTTACATGAGTTCCTTGCAAGTATCTGACGAGGGTGTGCACACGATGGAGCCAATATGCATCCTGGACTATCGCATTCAATTGCTACAGTGTCGAACAGTAGATCAGGTCAAGGTCCAGTGGGACAACTATAGTCAGCACTTAGTGACCTAGAAGAACGCATATGATATGCGCCAGCAGTTTCCATTTTTGTTTGATAGCTAGAATTATGATACTGTGACACACTTTATTTCGGCACTTATATACTATGAAACTTCCTGACAAATTTTACACCAAGAGGGGGTGTATAAAACATCTCGCTCTTGTGCGCATTGAGAGAACTTACTCTTTGAGGACACTTGCTTGTAAATTAACTGGATTATTATACTATTGGTCATTTGATTATGATTATGAGGTATCATGTATATGATGATATGTTATCTTGTTGTATTGACATAGAAAGGTGCTATTGACTGGGTTCTCCTGAGTGTGCAGGAATTTGGACCTCAAGGATGCAGAGGCATCAATGAAAACCCTTGGAATCTGGATCGAGTCAGGGAGTGGACTATTGGGGTTTGATTTTCCTTAATATGACATATGTACACATGATTAGATGTTATTAGGATTGATTATTATTGTTGACATGATTTGTTGATGATGCAGATTGATGATAGCTTACCGACTAGACTCAGATGTGGAGTAGAGGGGTCATGCACGACAACCAGAGACTTTGAGGGAGAAGTGTTGACAGCAGCCCTGCCATGACCTACTATCACTCTCGTCGTGGTTGGAACTGTAGGTTAATGATTACCTAGTTCAAGAAGACCCATGATGTTGTGAGGGAAGACTGGGATAGTCGCTCCTGATGATTCTAAAGGGCACGCAATAAGGAAGGGGCCTTATTCCTTAGAGGCCCTTAGTCTCCCACAAGATTACCTAGTGGAGTATTGACTCCAAGAATTTTTTGTGTCTACCAAGCCATTCAAGAGGTGAGTGGCACCCTTGGAGCACGTAGTGCATCCTAAAGGGCATGCCACGCAAGGAAAACGAAAAGAGGCAAGTAGAACCCTTGGAGCACGTAGTGCATCCTAAAGGGCACGTCACGCAAGGAAAATGGAAAGAGGCGAGTGGCACCCTTGGAGCACCTAGTGCGTCTTAAAGGGCATGTCGTGTTTTAACCAGTAAGTGAATAAACCTAGACGGCCTTAAAACAAATGATGTGATAAGTAAGATTTAAAAACAATTTTTCCTAATAAAAATGTTGTCCATCCTAGTGAAATTAAAATCTAGGTCTAAGTAACACATGTGCTAAAAACTAATAATCATAAGTAAACATGTAACAAGAAGGGGGTGCAAAATTCAATTAAATTATTAAAATCAAATTATAAAGGGGGATTACAATTTTAAAAGGGAAATGATTGTTTTATCTACAAATGCTAATTTAATTTTTAATTGAAAATAAAAAGGGGTAAATGGTTGTTTTTCTACACTTGCTAAATTGATTTTTAGTTAAAAAGGGAAAAGAGGTAAACTTAAAAGAAATAGGAAACTAAAGGAAAAAGGAGAAACATAAAGAAAAAGATGAATGTCTAACTTAGTAAGGAATCTTGCCTTGAGAACTTGTTATTTTTGAACTCAACTAGGAATTAAGTAAGGCATAAGTCGTTTAAGAAGTGTAAGGGAATTTTTGGACACCTAGAAGCATTTTTAGGAATGCTTTTAGGTGGATTATGAAAATAGGAATAATTAATTAATTAATAAAATTGATATTCTGGTGCAACTAGGGGATGGGTGACATGTGTATGAGGGCATTTTTTTCTAATTAATTAAATGAAAACAATGGAGGAGGAGGAGTATGGATCTCATCTTTATGCGTAACATTATGCTACTGAATTTTTGTCTTGACTGAACTTATCTTGTGGGAGTTGGGATACCCATCTCAGGTAACGAGTGGTAGCTCAACCTTGCGAGTCGAGTTAGGTGCTAATGGTTCTCTGGTATTGTGTGTGTGGCCCCTTTGTGGCTCGGGGGGATAATGGGGAAGAAGAGTACCCCTAGCATTGGTTGGGAGGTATCGGTGAGGTCACATCGGTCAGCAAGTGGGAGCTTAACAAAGCACACGTGGGACAATGATTCGGAGCTGTCACATTTGGATACAGTATGCATGCATTTATTTTTGAATGGTAGATTAATATCGTTCTTGCGCTTTCATTACTATACTTCTATTGTGTAAATAATTGTGTTCTACTTAGAATTTTTAATCAAGGAACTTAAATCCATCCCAATCTTATGCTTGCTTCTTTTTGAGTTGATTTCCTTGGCAAACCCAAATCCTGATTGCTATGAATTTCTGTGTTTGTTTTATTGATATTACAAAGACATTTTTGTTTTTCCCTTATCCCTTTAGTCATCAGTCTGTGCCTGAGCAGTCAGCCAGGAGACGAATCGACGGTCGTCCCTTCGGTATTTAAACACCTATAGATTCAAATGCCCTGCTTTTTTGTGCATGGATGATGAGTGAAGGATAAATTTTCCCATATGTCTATCCCTTACTTATCTCTGTGTTTGATTGATTCATGGGTGAATGATTAGTCTTGTGCCTTCCTTGTGAATGAGTATCTCTGTGTCTTAAATGTTTACAACTCCGATTTCTCTCTGTTTTTAATTGTTGAAACTTTGGTAAACCTCTGAGTCTTGATTCCCAAATCTCTATGTTTTCTAGTGATTGGTTATCTCTGAGTTCTTGGAGTCTTTACCCAACATTCTTGACTGAGATTTTATTGAGAGAGTTGATGCATTTTTAAATTTTATTGACAGCTAATTTCCCTATGATTTTTGTGGCTCTTCACCCAACATTCTTTACTCAGATTTTATTGAGAGAGTTGTTGCGTTTTTTTAAATTTTATTGGCATCAAATTTCCCTACGATTTTTATTAAGATATTTGTTGTGTTTTTAAATTTTATTGACAACAAATTTCTCTACGATTTTTGTGGCTCTTCACCCTCTATTTTTCGTGGCCTTTACCACAGCGATTTCTTTATTGATAGCTATTTCATTGGATAGAGTTTATTTCCCCTCGAATACATTTAGCACAGCACTCATTACCTGGAAGTTATTTCGTAGGATAGATTTTAATTTCCCTTGAATGTATTTAACACAAAACTCTTACCTGGCAGCTATTTCGTTGCTAGATGTTTTATCTCCCATTTTCCTTTAAAAACACCTTTAACACAACGATTTCTCATATACCAAGACAACGATTGCATATAAATACTAGATAGCGATTTCTTATACATTAAGACAACAATTTCACATGCTTTATAGACAACGAATTCGCATGTATCAAATCAGTGATTTCCTCCATTAATAGCTAGCAAATTCTCAGGTATTAAGACAGCAAAATCGCACCTCTAATATACATCGACCTCTTGTACTTTATAGATAGCAGACTCATGTATTAAATAACAGCCATATCATTTCTATATGTAGATTTAATGAGAGACAGTGATTTGGTATGACAGTAATTGTGTAATTATCATATGAAAGTGATTTTTCATTTATCTATGACTGTGATTTTTAACTGTAATTATATGACAGCGATGTTACAGATTTGTATGGAAGCGATTTTTTAATCGTCGTATAACAAAGATTTTGTAATTATGGTCTGACAACAATCTTACATGACAAAAAGAAAAAAATTTCACAAATTTAGACAGCATTATCTTATTCTATATATTTAGTGTTAATATCGTTATTAGATTTTATTTTGAATAGACAACGAGTACATAGAGAATCAAATTAGACGGCTATTATAATTTGTTTATAGTGATTCTATTTATATAGACAGCGATTCCATTTTTTTATGGCAGCGAGTTTATTTTAGGATTGACAACGTGTTATCATGGATGGTGAATTAATGTTTGACAGAGTGTTAGCGATTTTTTGACTGCGTTCTCATCCAATATTATTTAGACGGCCAATTGTTTATTTCACATAGTAAATTTTTGATAGTGTTTTCATATAAATCCAATAACACGAATGAATAGCCCCGGGCAATTACCAAATAGACAGCGTTGATATGTCTATGATTGATAAGCATTAATGGATATCGATTTTTGGTTATGTACTAATGGATAGTGTTTCCTGATATGATTTATGGATAGTGTTACGTTTTCTATTGTGATTTATGGATATCATTTGGTTTTTGAATTGTATTTACCACAGTGAATATTAATGGACCACATTATTATTATGGGACAACGATATCGTTGTTAGATAAAATAGGGCACATTTATAATAGTTCAATCCTTCGCACTTGTACATCATGCTTCACAACTAATGGTTTTTGGATTGTTGGTGAAGTCATTTAATAGCTTGCGCATTTTAACTAAGTGATGTCATTTTGCATCTTATCGACCTATTTCCTAGGTGTGTGGGTATAGTCTTTTGGTCAGTTAAATTGGTCTCCTAGCATGTTGGATTTTTCTTGGGTTATTGGACTAGATGTGTCGTGATGCACCTTGGTTACTGTCATGCCTATCACCGTGTGACGACATGATTACTGATGAGGGGATCATTGCACACCCTTATGGATATTTGTGAATGATAACCTAGTCGGAGTCTTGCGCTTCCCAATGTGGGTGTTTTTTGTTGTAATTGATGTTGGTACTGGTTCTATAACACCTCAATCTGTTTAGGTTTTGCATGTTGTAGAGGTTTTCTATTTACTAGTCATCAAGTTGTTGTGTCGGGTTGGTTGATGTTGTCCCTTAGCTTGTAGGCATTGTTTTTCTTGTGTCGGGTGGGTAGTCTTTTATGTTTGTCTTGGATTATCGCATGTTTCATCGAGTTACCTGATGTGCTAGTGTGTTGAGTCATTTTTTTCATTTTCCTAATCTGTGTGTTTTGTGTTTGTCACCAAGTTGTGTTGTTTAACTGTTGTTGTTGTTTCCTTCTTGCTTCAAACAAAAAAAAAATCACTTGCTTGCATCGCTTGTAGTCGTAACGATGGGGTCGTTACATTTCCCGAGATGGCACGAGAGAAATATTTGTGGGAAAAAAGTGTACCAGGGCTAGGTGTAATTATGCTTGAACTACAAATTTGGGCAGCAGGACTAGAGAAATCAGGAATATTGAATCTATTGGAGATTCCACATTTTGACCAAAGTATGGAAATAAATTCCTACTTAAAAATGTTACTAAGTTGCATCGATAGAGAAACTTTGTGGCTAGACCCACCAGTATCTATTTATACACAACTAATTGCACAGATAACAGACTTGTCGAAAGAAGGAGAGGATCTGGAAACATTATTCACAAACAAGGCAGGGGAGAAAACACTATCAGAAACTATGAAGGATAAGTTCCACACCTTCAGAGGGAAGCGGGGTTTGGATGTCACAAACATAAGTCATGATGTTGTTTGATTTTCTATGCAGGTATTGACCTGCAAAGTATTGAGTAAATGTCACAAGGATGAGGTGCCAGTCACAATGATCGCAGTAGTGGAAAAGTGCACAACAGGGGTCCATTAAATGAATTAGGCCACATTCTTGGTGAATCAATTTTTGGTAGAATCCATATAATCCCAAGAGAAGGCATGGAATTTCATTATTCTTGGCTTCTCATCCTGATCACACTACTTAGATGGAAGGAGCTTGGCGATTACCAATGTTTGAAAACAACCAGTAGAGGTAATGCAGTTATGCGATATATAAACCTATGCCATATGACAAATAAGAGACAAATAGATAACAATGTCATATTCTATGTCTAATTTGACATGATCGGGCACATAGTATCACACACACCATGCATCACCACCTGGAATGTAGAGACTTAATGTATATTATGTGATTTAAATCAAGGATACGCCACACATACATACAATCCAAAATATACCCAACACACTAGTGGCTTCCAACAAGCTACAAGTTGA
>JZKD02S0184710.1:656602-670705 GCA_000966675.3 Picea glauca
CTTGATTGTGTATACATGGTTGTACCTTCTTCTTCCCCTGAAATTTTTACCTACCCCTTTGAAAATATTGATTCTTGGACCTCTTGATGAAGCCTCTCTTCTCTTTCTAAGAAGATATTTTCCAACTACCTGAGCAGTTAGGGTTTTCTTCCTTTCTTGGAATTCTCATACAAGTTTCTTATTGAAACGTTCACTTTAATTAATGCCTTGATTAATTCCTCAAGAATGAATTCACATCAGTAATACAAGTACATTGAAAGTGGGTCCCTCTCCCCTTTTAATAATTGTTTTTAATTAAATTTTTATTTTTTAAATTATCCACTAAAAGAGGACGACTGCAATTTAATTTTATGGAAGTAAAAACCAAATTTGTATCCATGTAAACCACTTCTGAAAACCAAATATTCATCTTCCAATATTTATTATTATTATTATTATTATTCCAGGAGCAGGAATATATAGGTGACTAAATTTTGGTCAACAACAAGCTCCAACGGCGGGACAGTGACCCCCTACGGGTTGCTAAGAACACCAAAATATCAAGACCAGTTACCTTCTCCATTGGGATATGGATTCATCTTCAAATTTAACTCTAGTAGTTCTTCTTCTTTCATGGAGTTATATTCAAACTTCAATATAAAGACTTCCTTATTATGCAAAACTGAACTAAAGAAACAAAATATGTACATAGACGATCTACCTACCCTAACTTACTTGAAATAAAGGAGAATATTATGTAGAAGCATATTTCCAATGGAGCCATTCGAGCATCACATTGACTTGTGAAATGGGCTCCAGCAGTAAGAGAAATATGGGGGTTGCTACCAAAACCAAGAGCATAAAAATCAGGAGCATGCCCAAAATGTACCACAACGGGATCGAGCAATGTATGCAGAAGACTTGTTTGCATTGGTAGGCTGACAATACTTTCAAACCAATATTCAATATAATATACTCTTAGTTGCCCTAGAGTGCTACTATCTTCAATCAAATGAGAAATTTATTTCTTGAAAAGATTCTCTTTTTCTTCTTTTTCCACATTCAAAATTATTGTTTCATTGGTGATGTCTTGGCAATGATCTTCTTCTATGCAATGGTTATCTTCTTTATTCTTAAAATCATTTTCTTATGCCAATTATTCTTGTTGCAAGTTATCTTATGATGTTTCATCATCTATTACTAGGATGAAATCTTCTTTTATATTTGATGGAGGCTTCTCAAGTTCATCCTCAAATTTGATGCTTGAAATATCTTCATATGGAGTATATAGGAGGCTAAAAAAAAATTCTTGTAATTTGGAAGTTTCATCTTCGTCTTCAGCAACATGACTTGACTTAAAAATTTCATCCACTCATTAATTAGATTCTTCTTCAAACTTGGGCGTTTAGTTATATTGCTTCCATATGGGAGAGGATGGGTGGGCAAAAACATTTAAAACATTAGAAAAAACATATGAGTGCACCTTTGGGATGAACTTTTCAGCAAATGAATCTTCTAACACATCTTAGCTAGTAATGGAGTTAGGCATTAATGAAATATACCATTCAAGAGAATCCTCTCATAGAGTTTGTATGAATAATCTACATGTAACATTGTCTTCGGTGAGATTGAAATCATAAAATGTACCTTTAAAATCAATCAAGTGTTGCTCTACATTTATAAAGCATCCCCAAAGAATGTAGAAAAAAATTCAACGGGAATATTGGGCATTTGAAAGTCTATTTCTAGTAGATTTAAAGGGGTATTATGAAATCGCCTCCTTCTTTGAGTATTTCTCCCTTTTGTTGAGTCTTGCAAAGCCATTGATGGGCTTGATGAAGAATATAAAGAAGTATTATGACATGAATGAAACCCTTGATTTTGAATTTTTTCAATGGAGTTTCCAGGGAGTTCATTCTCTCGAATCTTTGGTGCTTCTCGTTTCTTTTTCACATTACAAAAAAGGTGAGCCATGCTTACAATAAGCAGAAAATTTTCTTGAAACTTTGAGCCATGGATATTTTTGGTCCCTCAAATATCTTGAAAATCAATCGTCCCTAGTATGGTCGCCAAAAATGTTGACACTTGAATCCGTCAGGACCGAAATGGAAACCTCACTAGGAGATTAGTCCCCCTTTGTTTTTAGAGAGGTTGTACTCCTCTTGGAATAAAAGATATATCTGTGATATCTTGGATTAGGAGAGTGGTAGGAAGAAAACCCTAAATATTTATTGCTTGAGATTATGAAATAAAATGGTTCTTCAATAACCTGAGTACAATCTTTATGTGCAACAAAAGTAAATATTGAAGGAGGAATTCAACATCAAAATTAAATTGTGATCAGCATCACACACAATCTTCTTAACAATATATAAATACATCGATCTATTCTTCATAGGAGAGAATTATTTGATCATCTCAAATAATTTTAACAAAGTACTGCAATTAAGATCAAAAGAGAATTTGATTGGTCAATCTCAAATACTTTATATTCTAAAAACAACGTTACAAAGCATAGTCGAGATCAACCCCGAAGCAGTTCTTTGTGGAGTTTTATTTATGAAAGATGTTCTTCATTAAAAAATATTTGGCAGCCATATAGGTGGTTGCAAATACTCCATGATCATATAATAAAATATCTTAGAATAATATAAGAAGAACACTCAACAACTCAACCTTGTTCCCAACTCTGAGATTCGAGCATAAAACTATGAGAAGTGGTGTAGAAGAATATATATAAAAAAAAAAATGAAGAAGATGGATATTTCTTTCTTTTGATCAAAAGATTGATTGTGTATCCATGGTTGTACCTTCTTCTTCTTCTAATATTCTTCCCTGACCCTTTGAAAATATTGATTCTTGGACCTCTTGATGAAGCCTCTCTTCTCTTTTTAAGAAGAAATTTTCTAACTACCTGAGCAGTTAGGTTTTTCTTCCTTTCTTGAAATTTTCATACAAGTTTCTTCTTGAAACATTCCCTTTAATTAATTCCTCATTAATTAATTCACATCATTAATACAATTACATTGAAAGTGGGTCCCTCTCCCCTTTTAATAAAAGTTTTTAATTAAACTTTTATTTTTAAAATTCTCCACTAAAAGAGGATGACTGTAATTTAATTTTATGGAAGAAAAAACCAAATTTTTATCCATTTAAACCACTTCTTATGTTCTCTTCATTGTCTCATATTTCAAATGATATAAAAATTTTCCCAAATCCGTTGCTCGGATCTCAAGATATGAGCTCATGAAGTTGGGTTGTCACACAGACCCATTAAAAATGCATCTGACTGAAATTTTAATTTATGAGAAAATTGTGTCAACTTTAACCACTTGAAACCTATACCACAATTTTATACACTGAAATACCTTTCCAACAGTATAATTGTTTCCTAATTCTGACACTCGGAGCTCATGTTATGGCCTCCGCAAGATCAACACTCAGCCACCATCAATCAAAATTGATGGGAAAATGTGGGCTCGTGGATGAATTTCATGCTTCCCTTCATATAATTCAAATTTTTTGGTTTTAAATTCTATCCCACATTAATTGGGATATTATATTCTTTAATATATAAAAAACTAAGTGTTTTAGATACTTAGCAAGAAACACAAGAAGACAAGGAACTATGGAGCTTGGAGGATTTCGACCCTTGGTGTCAGCCCAGAAACATCTAGACTAGTTCAATGATTTTATAGACTTGGAAGAAGTAGATTTTGAAGATGCAAAAATGAGACTGTTTACACAAAGTCTTGCAGGGGAAGTGAGGAAGTGGTTCAGATCTCTTCCAGCAGCTAGTATCAGAAATTTTGAAGCCTTTGAAACCATTTTTGTTGAAAAATGGAGTGACAAGAAGAACCCCCTCTAGTTGTTGACTCATTATAACAACATGAGGAGGTCACTTAATGAAATAGTGCATGAGTTTTCAGCCAGATTTGTAAAGGTTTATAATCTGATTCCTACTGAGGTAAAACCCTCCCTAAAGTTGCTCAACTCAGATATGTTGATTCTTTTGAAATTGATTTTGCTTTCTTATTGAGGGAAAGAAGATCTGATTCATTAGATGATACGATGATTGATGCCATAGAAGTTGAGGTAAATCTAGTGGCTTTAAGAAAGATCAAATCTGACTCTGACAGGGACATGAACAGAGCTCAAGATAAGGCACAGCCTTCAACCTCACAAACATCAAAAGAAAGGTTCAAAACAGTGATGAAAACCATGGAGAAAATGATGGAGAGAGTGACCTTAGACAATAAACCTAACACCAGAGAATGGACTAATGGCCCACCCAAAAATCAAAGAAGACCATCAGTCCCACAAATCAAACAAAGAAATCAAGGAGATCAAAGAAATCAGGGAAATCAAGGGGACCAACAAATAAGGCCTCATTTTCAAAATAATTATGTGAATGAGAATTATGATGGATATTTTGAGGACACCATGAACTGTTGTGATGATAAAGAAACAAAGGTGTTTTTGACCAAAGAAGAAGATGACCATTTCATGGATGCAAATGAGATCTTCATGCAAGACGAGGAGGAAAGGTTATCAGTAGATAGGGAATATTACCAAATAGGATTGCAAAATTCCATCATGCAATTCCAGAGGCAATATAACCTTCAAAGTAAGAAAGTACCTACAAACCCCCCAAAGGGAAATCCTCCAAAGGAAAACCCCACCAAAGAAGCTTATAATAACACACCTGCTTCAAGGAAGCCCAAAAAAGACTCGTTGTGGACAAAGGGAAGTAGAAAGAAGAGCCCCAAAAGAAAATACTAGAAACAAGGAAAGAGATAGTCATCAAGGAGGTAGAGAAGACCTCCTCTTCCTTTAATTTTGAAAGTGAAATGGCCAATATTAAAATCTATGTACCCTTCAATGAGTTTATAAAGAACACTGAATACAGAAATCATATCATCAAGATGCTCAAGACGGAACAAACTTATGATACTTTGAGCATACAAGATGATCATCATGCCATCTTGTTTGGCCCTCGTGTGGAGGAACGTGGTGATACCGATGAAGTTCCACCATTCTATGTTGGTTTGAAGATTCATGAAATGAATCTGCATAATTCTATGTTGGATTTTGGAGCATCCCACAACCTCATGCCCAAGGTGGTCATGGACCAATTAGGCATGGACATCACAAGGCCTTACAAATATTTGTTCTCCTTTGATTCAAGAAAGGTGAAATGCCTAGGCCTAATCAAAGATCTGGTTATTTCTTTGTCTCAAATTTCAGCAAAGAATGTGGTGATGGATGTAGTGGTAGCTGATATTCCTCCAAAATTTGGCATGTTGTTATCTAGGTCATGGGCTACAAAATTGAAGGGAACTCTCCAGATGGACATGTCATGTGCCACCATCCCTGTCTTTAGTCAAAATAGGAGGTTGTATAGAGAGGTTTTTCTCAAATACATGTTCAACAACAAGTCACAGCCGAATAATCATCCTATATACGCTGTGGAAACTGAGTTGGGGTATTCTATTTTCTTCAATGATCTGTGTTTTGAAGAAAAAGGGACAGAGATTGACATGGCTAGAAAAGATAGATCTAATCAACAGATTGAGAAGTCTAAGGAGTAGTAGGATAATGCAGAAGATGAAATGTGGAGCGTGTGTTTTGATGGCACTATCAACAGAGAGGGGGCAGGAGTGGGTGTGTGGATTAACCCCCCCCAGGTTGGCTACCAAACTGTGCTCTTATAAGCTAGCTTTTGATTTCACAAACAATATGGTTGAATACAAGGCATTGGTATTAGGATTGAAAGCCTTAAAAGACATGGGTGCTAAGAAGATATTTGTCCATGGGGATTCTGAGTTGATCATAAATCAGGTGCGAGGAATATATCAATACAAACACCCCATATTAAGAGCATACAGGAATACAGTGCTTGACCTGCTTGAAGAATTTTCAAAATATAGTCTCTCAATGATTCCAAGGGGTCAGAATCAGATAGTTTATGCCCTTGCCACTTCATCTTTAGTTTTTAAAATTACATTATTTCCTAGCAGAGGATATGAGGTTGAGATCAAGAACAGACCAACAGTGCCTGATAATATTAAGTATTGGCAGGTTTTTGAAGATGATAAACAAATAGAAAGTTTCCTCAAACTAGAAAATGGATTTGAAAATTTGAACATTGATGAATAATACTATGATGAAGAGGTAGATACAACTTCTTTCATAAAGGATGGGTACTTTGACAATCATATTGTAGGTAGAGATATAGTTCATCTGAAAAGTAACATCATTCCCAAGGGTCTAGTCCCGTTGGAGAAACTCTTTGATAATAATGATGTGGTCAGGAGTCCAAATATTACAGTAAATGAAGGGGATGTTGAAGATTGCAACATTGGGACCCAGGAGGATCCCAAGATCATTAAGCTGTCCAGAACAATCAGCCCTGAAGTCAAGAAGAAATATATCAATTTAATGAAAGAATTTACTGATGTCTTTGCTTGGAGCTATGAAGATCTAAAATTTTATGACACCAGTATAATCCAACATGTGATCCCAATCAAGGAAGAGCACAAACCTTTCAAACAAAAATTAAGAAGGATAAATCCTTTGTTGTTTCCCTTGATTGAGAAAGAGATAAAGAAGTTATTTGATGCCAAGATCATAGTATCCCTGAGGTTTTCTAAGTGGGTGGAAAATCTGGTACCAGTCAAAAAAAAAGAATGGGAAAATTAGGTTGTGTGTGGATTTTGGAAATCTGGACAGGGCATCTCTAAAGGACAACTACCCACTGCCTAAGATGGATCACATTTTACAGAAAGTGGTAGGTTCTCACAAAATGTCAATGTTGGATGGTTTCTCTGGATACAATCAGATTATGGTGCACCCTGATGATCATGAAAAGACTGCATTCACAACACCATGGGGCACATTCATGTATGCTAAGATTCCTTTTGGGCTCATGAATGCAAGGGAAACATTTAAAAGAGCTATGGACATAACTTTTGTTGATGAAAAAGACAAATTCATTGTTATCTACCTATATGATATCACTATGTATCATGTTTCTAATGAAGAACACCTCAAGCATCTAAGAAGGGAATTTCATAAGTGTAGAAAGTTCTACATCTCGTTGAACCCCAAGAAATCGAATTTTTTCATGGAAGAAGGAAATTTGATGGGCCACATTATTTCAAAGGAAGGGATAAAGATAGATCCCAGCAGAGTCAAGGGAATCCTAAAAATTGGCATACCCATAAGTAAAAAAGAGGTGCAATCTTTCCTAATAAAGGTGAATTTTCTGAGAAGGTGTATCCCTAACCTGGCTAAAATAATAAATTACATTACTAGCATGCTCAAGAAAGGAAATGAAATAAAATGGACCCCTGAAGCCAAAAAATCCTTCTAGGATATTAAGGTGGCATTGACCAAGGCTCCAGTACTATCTAGTCCTAATTTTGAAAAGGATTTCATACTATTCTCTTTTTCTTCAGAGCACACAAATGTTGGTGTTTTACTACAAAAGGATGAGAATAATTTTGAGAATCCCATAGCATATTACAATAGGACATTGAGGGATGCCCCCTTGAAGTATGATATCATGGAGAAGCAGGCATATGCACTAGTCAAGGCCTTGAAAGAGTTCAGAGTTTATATATTGCATTCTTGTACTACTGCTTATGTTCTAAGTAGTTTTATGAAAGACATCTTAACCCAGCCCAATCATTAAGGTAAAAGGGGCAAATGGATAGTTGTGTTGTTAGAATATGACCTTGAGATCAAACCTACAAATTTGATCAAGGGACATGGGATTGCAAAGATAATGGCACAGACCAATTGTAAACTCTTAAGAATAAATTTCATGGATGACTTGTCAACAGGTGCAGAGGAAGAGAGAGCTCCTCAGATATCCCAAGAATTCCTTGATAAATTTGCAGGCTCCTCTTGAATTGAGTAAAATGAGGGCCATATTTTTAAAACAGAAAGCAACAAAGTTTCGCATAGTAAATCAATCTTTATATTGGAAGGATCCAGGGGGAATTTTGTTGATCTATTTGCTAGAAGAAGAGGCAGAGAAGACCATCAGAGAGTACCATAAGGGTGAATATGGAGGCCACCATTATTGGAAAACCACTATGCAAAAGATTTTGAGGGTTGGGTTCTACTGGTCTAGCATTTTTTATGATGTCTATTTTTCTAGATGTCATGAATGTCAATTTTTTTATGGGAAAAGAAAATTACAACCTCTGCCTTTAAAACCCATTTTTGTTGAAGCACCTTTCAGAGAGTGGGGCCTTCATTTTATAAGAGAAATACATCCACAATACTTATCTCAGCACAAGTGGATTCTAACAACAATAGATTACTTCACTAAGTGGATTGAGGTAGTTCCCACCAAGCAGGCAACAAATGTTGTTATCATCCAGTTTTTGGAAGACAATATTTTGTCCAAGTTCAGATGTCCAATCAAAATCATCACAGACAATGCAACAATGTTTAATTCCAAAAAGATGGAGAAATTTTGCAATGACTACAACATAAGTCTTGGCCACTCCACCTCTTATTACCCTTAAGGTAATGGGTTGATTGAGTCATCAAACAAGAGCTTGACCAGAATTATAAAAAGTTTGTTGCATCATAACAAAAAGGCTTGGCACAAAAGGCTCATTCATGCACTTTGGGCTGACAGAATCACTCCAAAAATATCTATTGCCACTTCACCTTTTCAAATTGTTTATGGAACAGAGGAAATTTTTCCTACTACATTAGGGTTGCGAGTGATGAAGATGTTACAAAAACATGATGCAGAAACACATGACACTCGAAGAAGAAAGGATGAACTAATCAGTGTCTAGCAAACCAGGGAAAAGGCATTCAACAATGCTCAGTTGCACCAAGACAAGATCAAAACTTCTTTTGACAGGCATACCAAGGAGGATGATTTCAAACCAAGAGACTTGGTATTAAGATGGGATGCCAAAAATGAAGATAAGGGAAAACATGGGAAATTTTACCACCTATGGTTGGGACCGTTCAAGATTGTAGCATACCATGGAAACAATGTCTATGTGATAGAGGAAAGTAATGGAGACATCGTTGGAGGAGGTCCTGTGAATGGCAGGTTCCTCAACCATTATATTGTTTAAACAATCATCACCCCTTCCATTCATTGTACATAATCATTTTCATTTTTTGGATGAAATAATTAAAATAAAAGCAGCATAATTGAAGCCCAAGGTGAAGGCATAGAGTTATGCTGAGTAGATTTTGAATTTTTTGAATAAAGATTGCTAGATTCAGATTGCAGGAATAAATTGCAGCCCAATGGGTAGGCACTTGGTCTACCATTCTTTTCTACCTTGCAGAGAGGATAGCATCCCCAGTTGGAGCCCATGTTATCAATACAACAATTTTTAGATGAAATCCAAGTTTTAGGACTTAGCGAGAGGCTAAACTAGTGTAGAGGCATGATAAACTAGAGGATGGGGCCATATATGGCATAAGGAGGCTAAGTCTATTGGAAATGTAGAGTTGATGGGACCCGATAGGCCACAGATCTCAGGAACTGCAGATCAATGGTCATGGATCATATCAGGCAGAGAACTAGCGCGAAGGTTCATTCTTGAAAGCAAGCTAATAAAAATATTGTGGTTTCGACTTGGGACCATGTGTCACCATCGGATGCATTTAAGGGAGAAAAGTAGTCTACCTCACACTGCTTTGCCTCATCCATGAAATTGAGAAGCGTATATAAAAGGGGGACCCTTGTCATTATTTTATGTTTTTTCAAATCATTGGAACGTTAGAAGTAGCATGACCACCCCATTCGAACTGAAGCCCAATAGTGCACCAAATTCACGGGTCTTCCACTCATTCGTAGGTATTTTTCATCATCTCCATGGATCCTGTTGTTTTTTCTGTAATAGAGAAAGATCCCTCGCCAAACAAAGAATCCCTAATTGAAAGATCCCTCGCCAAACAAAGAATCCCTAATTGAAAGAGACTTTGATGTGTTCGACACCGAAATAACCATCTCACTCGTCTCCGTGTCCAGAGCCAATTTGTCAAATAATGTAGGGAGACAAATACCCTTTATCAAAGTGGTCTAAGCCTCCATAGTCCCTTACGTCATCGAAGTCACATTCCCTTTCCCGGAATTTATAGGTTGGAGTGTGGAACAATACTCATAGGAAGAGAAGGTCATTTTAAACAAATTAGGGTCGGAGTTCATGTGTAGAGCAGATAACCCGTCCATTTGATACACCCTCAGCATACCAAAGTACCCCTCTGCAATGTCTGAAACCTTCGAGGAAGAAAATCTAGTTACGATTTACAAGGAATGTCCCCCCGAAGTCAAAAACCTATTTTTGTAGACAATTGTCAAACCCGAGCATTATTCTGACAGTCTATCCTTGCCAATGAATGTAAATGTCATGGTTATCGAAAACTAGTGGGCATGTTCCATACTCAGTCAGATTTTAGGTCTAGATAATGACAAATATGTAGTTGAGGTCATATTAGGTTTTATGTTAACATTTTTCCAGTCAGAGTCCAGTTAGTTAGTCTGTGTCGTCTTTGAATGGTTCCTAGCTGATAATGTACACAAATAGCTAGTGAATTTCCAGTCACTAAGGCACTTCAGATATTACACATACTTGCTAAAGATGTTCCTAGAGACAAAAAAGATAGAGTTCTTTGGAGAAACATTCACCTCAACTGAATGAAAAAGAATCACAATGCTCATCTTCATAAATAAGATCATGTCCAGAGTTTACAGCCTGATCTTCAACTCCAGCCTACCAAGAGTCCTGGAGGACATGAAAATTTATTTGCAGCCAAATCCAGAAAATAGTGTGGGAGATTGGGTGTTGTTCATGTATTCTACAGTAATTTGGGTATATGGTTGTCAAGAGGCACCTTACCTTCTTCCTATTTTTCTGACACTCAAAGTCTTTTCCATGGAGTTCATCAGGAAAAGAACCATCTCAGAGATAGAACATTTTCTGAAAATGCACAAGGTGTCCAACCTGAAATTTCCTTTCATCATAGGACCATTTGTCATGAAGACCAAATACTGCTTATCTTAGATCCAGGCCAAACTCAAGGAGTTTGGATTTGCACAGCTACAATGGAGAATATATGATCCACATCAAGTCATATCTAAAAGAAGATTAATGAGTAAACAATCCCCTTATGACCATGAGTATGTTGAAGGTTTTGAAAAAATAGCAAATTTAGAAACCTGTGTTGATATGGAAGCAATATTGCAGCCTGCTCAAACACAAGAACTAGGGCCAACCCTACAATAGACTCAGACACAACAAACCTCTTAGAAGTTGATACTCCAATATCCCAAAGTAACTATTTACACAAAGAGAAGTAGTTCAGAGGCCCTAGGCACCAATATTCAGCAGACTTCTCCCAAGAAGATAAAGATCACACAATATCCACAGATAGTAGATCTAGAGGAAGAAGAGCCTAAGGAGAAAGTAAGTATGGATATGGTGGAGAGTGGCACCAGGAAGGAAGAATTTGGTAAAAGAAGCATGCCCCAAAGTGAAAGAAGCTCAAGAGATTTCAGCAGCAAAAAACACATTTTTGATAAAACACTTAGAGCAGTCTATCAATCTAAAGACGATTTAGCAAAGAAATATGTTGTGAAAGGAAGCTTGGCCATGAGTGAAATAAGAGAGTTGATATCTGAGGTAGAAAGGATTTCTCAACATAAGTCTTTTTTTTTCTTAATCACGGATATAGAGAAGAAGACACTCAACATAGCAGTTGCAGATGAGGATAAAGTGTTTGAGGTTAAGCTACATTATGAAAACATCAGTGCCCCAGACAAGGTGAAATTCCATAGAAACACCGGTGACATGTTGTATTCAGACTACCTGGGTCTGAGCTTGAATATTTCAAGGTTGAAAACTCGTGCACTTAAGTTGGAGGGACAGTTGAGACAAGAGAAAGCATTCAACAGAGCTTGGCAGACTCAAGTAAAGAGATTACAATATGAAATCCCTCAGGGAGTGAAAACTTCCTTAGAAGAGAATGACAAGTTGATTCAAATATTGAAGAAAAAACTAAAGATGTCTACCACCGAGCATCCACAAACAACAGAGTTGGTTTCTCTGGAACAAGAAAAAGAGGCATTTCAATAGGAAGCATTAAATTACAAGGCCAAAGTATTGCAGCTGGAGAAAGAAAAGGTAAATTGGTCACAAAGATAGATAGAAGTATCAAACATGGTTGTAGTTGTACCTTGTACTATAGAAACTGGGCCAATCATTGAAGGACTTGTCGAAGCTATGTCGCAAGTTATTCTGAAGGCGGGAGAAATCAAGAGCCTTAAGGGAGATATAGAAAGATACAACAAGTAATGAGAGTAAAGGATGAGAAGATGGCTCAGTTTCAGAAAGAGAATAAGGCTTTACAGGAAAGAGTAGACAATTTGAAGACAAGGTTGAAAGGCGAAGGACTGTTGCAGGAAGCCAAACATGTCATCTGGGATTCTATTTTTTCTGAAGTTGCCAAGTTCAAGGTGTACCTAAATTTCATAAACAACAAAGATAGCATGGCCATCACAACTAGG
The DNA here is from genome assembly GCA_000966675.3 of Picea glauca. Lineage (NCBI taxonomy): Eukaryota > Viridiplantae > Streptophyta > Pinopsida > Pinales > Pinaceae > Picea > Picea glauca. The sequence goes on from JZKD02S0184710.1 coordinate 669,138, forward strand.
AGCATGTGCACTGTTGTGAATGAGGCACTGGAGAAAAAACCCTCAGAGTGGGTACAAAATGCTATAAATCCCGTGAATTCCATCCCCACCTCTAAACTACAAACCATTGGGGTAAAAGGCAAAACTAAATTGATCATTTGGGCCAAGAGGATCATTGCCAAGCATAACCTTCTTAAATCAGTCCAGACCAAGGCCATGCAAATGGAGTAGAGTATACAGGAATTCAAAGATCTGTTTGAAGAATTGTTCATCAAAGGCCTCCCACCATTTTGGGATCATAAAGGGAAATTGTATGATCAGGAGGAATGCAACTCTCTCCTCACCCAATGCAGAATGGATCACTCCAAGTTTGAAATCCTGGAGGAAAACTTGAAAGGGACAAGCCTGGTGGAGTATTTGACCACAGATTTTGAGATCTTGAATCAGTTCAAGATAGTGAAGATCGAACTATCAAGCATGAATTATGCCTCTTGCATTGACTTGGATATCTTAATCAAGGAAATGATGGATTACGAGATCCCTTCTGACTTGCAATGGAAGGAGATAGTATAGTTGGGGAAGAAAAAATGCATTTTTCTAGTAACTAGCAAAATGTTCGACAGAGGAACAAAGCAGGACAAATGGAGAGGATAGAAGTCGAGCAGTCATAGAAATCAGTCGTTATTTTATGAAACATTTTTTATTAATCATTGTAAAATGGTTCACATACTGAGACTATCAGTTGAAATTATTGTAGTCAGTTTTAGAAGCTGAAACACTTCAATTCAGCTATTGAAATTGGTTCCTAATTGAAAGTAACTCGAAATTGTATAAATAATAGAGGTTCCTAATGTATTAATGTTGGAAGAAGTGAAAGGGCACTTTCTTAGTTGTTTTGAACTCTATTGTAAATTTCTAGAACTAAATTGAATACATATGCAGAAGCTTTTGAAGTCTCTATGAAAAGATTCAAATGGTGGTGATATGAGTTTTGTCTCCTTTCATTGTATGTATTTCCAGTGTTCTTTAATTCCATTTTCATTTTATTCTGTTTAAATTGGATAGTTAAAAGCTCATAATTCATCTTATGATGCTCTCGGCTTAAGCGATTTAAACTATGTAATTTTCTTCCTAACTAATTAAGAATTCATTTCAGTAATTCCCGGATGCAGTTACTTGTTTTCTCCTTCTTCCTACACTCTGATTAAACATGAATTTACAACTCATATTCATTGCCTCATTTAGCCTTTATCCTCAGGAGAGTTCTACCATCTAGTCATTATTTTCATTCACTTTCAGAATTTCGACTCCATATCCCAAAACAAACTAAATCTAGCCACTGATTGCCAAAGAAATATTAAGCGACACGAGAGAGACCTCTCTGAGCTGAGCAGGCTAGTGCCCATCTCTAAAGCTGGTTGAAATAGTTACCTCTGTCATTTTTCTATCAGATGGACAAAATTTACAGAGTGCTAATAGGGAGGACAGAGGCCCTTCTGGCTAGTTGACTATGCCCCGAAGCCTGAATCACGAGGTGGATCTACACCATAGATCAGTGGAGAATTATAGTCGTTGGATCTATAAGAATT
>JZKD02S0184710.1:683695-741349 GCA_000966675.3 Picea glauca
AATGAACAATAGTATAAGAGTTACACCAATACACCACAATACACCATGCACAATATATGAGAAATAATCAATAGTTATTGTTCAAGGGAAATAATGACTTACAAAGGTAGCTACAACTTCCAAATGTAAAGGGAGGAATAAACCTCTAAGAGGAAGATACAATCCTCCAATATCAAGAGAGAGTTGAACTCTCCATACTTGCCCCTTCCTTCCACCCAAGAATATATGAGAGATAATAAAACTTTACATTAAATCATCACCATCAACCAATCATCACATAGAACTTGATAATGTTTTCTAAGACTTCTTTAATTTCTGCAATTCTTCAATTCTTGGAGTACTCTGATCCTGTAGATAATATTACTCAATGTATTCTCTGAAACTCCTCCAATTTTCACTCCTTCAATCCTCCCCAAAAAGAGGTTATAGAAAGAATGGTAGACTTTATTCAATTCTGGTTTGTTCAGAAGACCCAACTTGTACAGCATGCCCCATGATCAATATTTAACATCCGATTCTGAAACTCCCACACAAATAAATAAAGTACATACTCTTTCCAATGGAAGTGGTCCCACTTCATTTGGATTTTGTATGAAGAAGTTATGATTTTTTTACCCGAAACACTTGTTTATTGACTAGCTTCAAGACTGGTCACAAACCCTATCTTCCACAGAGTGTATCTCCATAATTTTAGTGAATCAAGAGCTGAACGTTTTACCAAAGGTACCTTGATATGTCTTCTCAACACCATAGAAATTTAACCATATGAATCGTTCTAGAAAAAAAAGTTATAGAAAAAATGGTAAGATGACCTAAAAATAACATACCTTAGAACACATCACCAAAAGACTTCATCCTCCCCTGAAATCCATCCTTATTTTCTTCTTATTTCCTCTAAAATTCAACTTGTATCAAATGAATGTATAATGATGTTTATTTATACCATTTATCTCACTTCCTTTTAACATTAGGGCTGACCTGACACTTTCTTATTTTGTAATTTTTTTCTTTAATTGTCTTCAAGGCCTACATGTACTTCCTTCTTCAATTCACTTTGTCATATTCAAAAATTCATTTCTCCTCAACCATGAGGATCCATGTGACGTGCCACATACCACCAAAAACAACATGATGTATACTATCCATCCATGGGTGTTGTATCTGCATGTGCATTTTCTTTCATGTCCAAATACCTTCATCAATATTGCGGTCCAAAACCCATGACTAGGGTTGACATCAATGACAACAACCAATCTTCCAACACAAAAGTAGCGCACTTAGAAATAACGTTCATAAATCATGCACTAGATTGGTATATGAGTCTAGTAATAAACAATCCACATGGTGCACTAAAAACAATAGCAGAGATAAAGTAGGCACTGATCATTGAGTTTCAGAGGCTGAAATCAGAGGATCAGTTTATGAATGAGATGATTGAGGTTAGAAAAAAACCAGGAGAGTCTATATGGGACATCGATCAGAAGTTTAAGACAATGAAAGGTAAATTGAAGTGTATCCCATTTCTAACATGCAACACAGACAATTATTTATCAACTCTATGTTACCACACTTCAAATATCCACTGAGATAACATAAATTTCAACTCCAAGTAGAGGCACTACAAGAAGAAATGCAGTTAGAGGAGAATCAATATAATCAGTCAGATCTAGCTATAGAGTATTTGAAGGAATACCTGAAGAATTTGACAGTGTAATTAAACCAAAATAAGAGTAGGGAGAAAAGCGAAGTAGTGTGGTGTACTTTGTGCAGATCAGAGGAACATCACAAGAATGAGTGTTCGACATTTTTGCAGTATTTGGGAGTAGGGCTGCCAAATCCATTTCCTATAGGAGGGCCTTGGTCTGAAATATGCAAGACACATGGGCATGATCCTTATCACCACCATATGATGAAAAAGTACAAGAAAGAACCGAAGAGTAATTTTTGTAACTTTTGTAAATCATGAAGAAAAAAATTGTAGAACCCTAGAGTTAATGAAGGAAATAACCTTAGATGCATACAATATGCAAGTTGAGTTGATGGCAAGAAAGAATGTTCCATATTTTGGAAATGTGCAGCAATTTCAAGCAGTTCCACAGTTTCAGCAAACCCCACAGTATAATCAGACACCACAATATCATCAATAGAACATGGATCCACAAGGGAAGAGAGGAGGATTCATAGGTAGAGGAAGAGGAGGAATGGGTAGAGGCAAAGGACATATTACCTACCATAACTTTCAACATCAAGGACATTATTCCAGAGACTGTCCTCAACCAGAAACAACATGTATGTATTGTCGCGCAATAGATCACGTGACAGAAGAGTGCCCGAAATTAATGACAAAGATCTAGGAGAAGAAAAATCTAAATAACCAGAATGTTCAGTGGATTTTTGTAGCAATAAGGGATCCTGGGAGGAACATCAATATAGTGACTAGAGGAGGAGTGAAGAAAGGAGAATATGCGCATGATCAAAATAAGGAATCTCAATGTTGGATTGAAAAGAACACTTAGCCACAATAGTAATTTGATGAAAAGAAGGAGAAGGAAATGTTCAAGGAAGAAAAGAAGGAATTTATGAAGAATAATGAAGCATCCACATCAAACACTGTGTCGAGGTATGATACTCCTATTTTTTATATGCCTCGGTATTTGGATCATACTTACAAAGGAGAGAAAACAAAGAAAGTAAGCAACTTAAATAATTTCCTAGAATCTTTCTTTAAATTACTTAATGATAAGAATGCTATGGATTTTTTAAAAATATACTTGATAAATATAGCATAGAAGAAGGGGTAGGAACAAAACCTAAGAAGATTAATCAGGTCCATCAAAATAAAAGAACCATTAGAGAGTTCAGATTGAATGCAAATATAGGAGACTTTAATATGGGAAATGTTATCCTAGACTTACGATCAAATGTCAACATATTTCCAAAGAAGACTTGGGAAGAAATGGGAGAACCTAAACTAGGGTATTCCAACATCCAATTGAAGTTAACAAACCAGCAAAGAGTGATTCCCATAGGTAGATTTAAGAATACAATAATGTATCTAGATGGTATGCACACCACAATAGACTTTGAAGTAATAGATATGGTGTATGAGTCTATAGCATTTCCATCACTATTGGGAATTGATTGGGCCTTTGATAATCATGCCATAATTAACTTGAAGACTCGAAAGACGATATTGAAGATGGGAACGTTAGGGTAGTAGCACCTTTAGATCCCTCAGATTGTGAAAGATATGTAGAACATGTGCCTGACAGTGTTCTAGATGATGATGTCAACCAATTATATAAGACTACTACGCAAGAGGAAGATTATGTGAATCCAACTGCAGATGGAGTACTCAATTGGAGGAGTATCAATTCCAATATGTCAGATTCGGATACTGGAGTAGAAAACTGAAAACAAATATTGCATGAACTCTCTACAAGGAGGTGCGCCATAGTTACACACATACTAATATGGGTTGGGACAGAAGTAAGACAATTTCCCACATTTACTAAAGAGGAAAAATTAGAAAAATTCCTAATAGAGTTTGAATCAGAGGTTTTGGATAGTCATATATTACTAGTGTTTGATATAGCACTAAGCGACACACCTGCATAATGGTGGGGTGCACAAAATGAGGTAATTCAGGACTAGTATCAGTGTAAGTGACTAATGCACATAAGATTTGGTAGGAGTCAGCAGGATAGACCCTTACAGATGTATGATGGAAGAGAGAACCCAAGACATCATATAAATGATTGTGTCACGAACTGAAGATTGGTACTACCAGGGGAATGGATGCATTATTGTTTTCATACATTGGAAGGAATACCTATAAATTGGTACAAGGAGCAGAAACTGCACAGAGAAACTGTGAGTTGGGGTGCAGTGCAACAAAAATTTATTAAGACCTTTGCATTTGAAAGTGAGAATCCATGGGTGGATCTAGCATTACAGAGGATGAAAAGGAAAATATTTGAATAATATGGGGTATACATAGTGACAGTAGACAAAGACTACAGAAAAGAAACACTTGAACAGTTAGTTTATTCTTATCAAGTTGCAGAGGATGAAGAAGTACAAGACAACCCACATGACATACATATAATAGAAGGGGAAGGAGAAAGAGGGTTAGAAGGACCTTATTTAAAATTGGAAGAATTTACTACACTAATGAGGATTAAGAAGGTCAATATTGGCACTGAAGAGAAACCCAAGATAGCAAGCATTGGATATTATTGGGATAGTGAGACAATGGAAAATATAATTGAATTACTGTGCGAATATAGTGACTTATTCCCAACCAAATTTTCATAGATGAAAGAGGTAGGAGGAGAACTTGGAGAGATGAAGATACCCCTCAAACTAGATGCAAGACCAGTAAGACAGAGACCATAGAGATTAAACCCCATTTATAAGCAGAAGGTTAAGGCAAAACTTGACAGAATTGTAGAATCAAGAATCATAGAGCATGTGGAAGAATCAAAGTGGATTAGTCCAATCGTGGTCCATGAAAGAAATACTGGATGGATTAGGATATGTGTGGATATGAAAAAGTTAAATGATGCATGCATACATGATCATTTTCCTACTCCATTTACAGATGAAGTTTTAGAGAATGTGGGAGGAAAGGAAGTCTATTCCTTTACAGATGGACTTTCAGGTTACCATCAGATCATAATTGCTCTGGAGGACAGGTAAAAAACCACATTTGCAACAGAGTGGGGGTCATATCAGTATACAATAATGTCATTTGGTTTAAAGAATGCACCAACAATATTTTCCAGAGTAGTAGTAGTTGCATTCAAGGATTTTGTACATAAGTTTTTAGAGGTGTATCTAGATGATTGGACAGTATTCAGTTTATTGAAGGACCATATATAAATTTTGAGGTTAATGTTAGAAAGATGTAGGAAATGTCAGATTTACTTGAACATTAAGAAATTTTTATTCAGCACACCATTTGGCATCCTACTTGGACACATTGTATGCAAACATGGCTTGATAGTAGACCTTGCAAATATTACTGTTATTGTCAATTTACCACCACCAAAATTAGTGCGCCAATTGAAAGAAACAATGGGCCACACAGGGTACTAGAGGAAATTTATGAAGGTCTATGAAAATATTATTGTTCCCATGGAGAAGTTACTAAATACAGACATCATGTTTCAATGGAATGATGAATTCCAAGAGAGCTTGGACATATTGAAGGAGAAGATGGTGACAACACCAATTTTGAGCTTTCCAGATTTGACAAAAGCATTTCATGTGCATGTGGACGCTTCATCCATTTCACTTGGAGAAGTTTTGGCACAACCAAGTGAATGAGACATTGATCACCCAATATCTTTTTCTAGTAGAAATTTATCTGAGTCTTAGCAGAACTATAATACTACAGAAAAGGAAGGTCTGGAAATGGTATATGCCTTACAGAAGTTCAGACATTATTTATTGGGACAACATTTTAAGATGTTTACAAATCATTTTTCATTGAAGTACCTAGTTAGCAAGCCAGTGTTGGGGGGAATGATATGTAGATGGATGTTATTGTTTCAGAAATATGATTTTGAAATCATAGTAAAACCAGGGAAGATGAATGCAAGACCAAATCATCTATCAAGAATTACTAATGGAGAGGAGCCAAAGAACTTGGAGGATAATTTTCCTGATGCTAACTTATTTTCTGTTCAGGTTGTTGATGATTATTTTGCTGACATTGTTGGATATTTTATCACAGGAATGGATCCCAAGGAATTTATTGTCACGCATAAAAAATAGTTGGTAGTGTGTGTTGTAGATTATCAGCTGATTGCAGGTCATTAATACAAGCTAGGTGAAGATGGAATTCTAAGAAGATGTGTGATGTCACGTGAATGCTCCATGGTGCTAGAAGAAGCACATGAAGGGATAACTAGAGGGCACTATGTAGGAAATCCTACAACACAAAAGGTGTTGCACACAGGATTATGGTGGCCTATAGTGCATAAGGATGCAAAGGAATATTTTCAGACCTGTGATGTCTATCAGAGGGTGGGGAAACCATCCATAAGGGATGAAATGCCACTTATGCCCCAAGTAACTTTACAGGTATTTGATAAATTGGATGTGGATTTCATTAGACTGATTAATCCACCAGTAAGGAGATATATCATCACTCCGACAAAATATTTAACCAGATGGGAAGAAGCATCCCCAGTGAAGGACTGCAGCGCAGAAACTGCAACGTGGTTTCTCTTTGAGAATGTGGTGACCAGATTTGGATGTCTTACAATTTTGTTGAGTGATCAGGGAAATCATTTTATTAACAATACAATCAGAACTATGACAGAATAATTTGAGATATACCATAAGAATATCACACCTTACCATCCCTAGGAAAATGGTACAGTAGAATATTTTAACAAGATTCTAGAGAATTCACTGACAAAGATTTGCAATGTGAATAGGGATTATTTGGATTTGAAGGTATCAATAGTATTATGGGCTTATAGGACTACAAGCAAGAAGATTATAGGACAAACACCATTCAGACTGGTGTATGGGTAGGAAGTAGTGGTTCCATTAGATTATTTAATACCTAGTCTGCGCATTACCGTAATCACCAACATGATAGAAGAAGGTGTTGTGCAAGAAATATTGAATCAGTTGATGGATTTGGAAGAAGATATAATTTTATCAGGATTTCACCAGGAAGTACATAAAGCAAAGGAAAAATCTTGGCATGATAGGCACATAAAGAAGAAAATTTTTAAGGAAGGAGATCTAGTTCTCCTCTATGATAGCAGGTATTTACAGCAACCTGGGAAGTTCAAGATGCACTGGTTAGGGCCTTATCAGTTAGAGGCTATCAAAAATGGAGGTGTTGTGCAACTGAAAGATTTGGCAGGGAAGAATCTCAGAGGACTAGTGAATAGCATTCAATTGAAGCTATATAAATACAGTTGACCTAACAACTTGAGGTAAAAACAGAAAGAGGAGGTATGAATGAACATATTGTATATAGCAGATGTTAGAAGAAAAAGACAAAAATCCATAAAAAGAAGAAAGGTAACAAAATGACAAAAATATAGGAGAACATTAGAGGTTTTGATATAATAGAATTGTTATCATTAACAGTGTGTCACAAAAAAACTAGTGTTGAAGACACTGCGCACATGAAAATAGTTGACAGACACAAAAAGTGGAGCACACAGGAAAAAGTTAAAAAGTCGAAAAAGGGGGGAAATGTGGTCATTTGTGTTTTTTATGCTAAGGAGAAGAACAAAGAGAGATAGAGTTGAGAGTGAGAGAGTTTGAAGTGATAATAGCAACTGGATATTTGTGGTGAACAGGTTGAATTTTAGCAGGATGTTTCCACCAAGATTTGGAGAATCAAGAAGAGCCGAGAAAAACATGAGAAGTAATGTTGAGGTGACACAAACATGGACACAAGAGATTCCCACATATGTGGATGTGCATGAGACACACGTCGGAGTATGAGCCACACATCATGTAGGTTTAGGAAGAATGAAAACCATCACAGGAGGCCGAGAATCCTGAGGAGGATGCACAGAGGATGGAATTTGACATGTCCAGGGGAAAACGTCCACAACATGGAAAACAGGTTGTAGATTCAGTGCAAAAGGGCCTAGAGCCAGTAGAAGAACATGAAACAGATCACCAAGGCATACCATAGGTCGGGGTGTCATCCCTATAAGGGAAGAAGAAGGCAGGATCTAACAACAATGCACAAGGAATATCGCACACACATGCGCAATTGGAAATCGTGATGCCAAAGATCCCTGAGAGAGTGAAATCTAAGGATGAGATGGTGGGATGAGTATATGCCATCAAATACTCCTACCATGACGTATATTACGCAGTCAAATTCCCAAATTTGGCACTACAAAATTACTTGGAGAGCAAGGGAGAGGGCCCATCAGGCGTGCCACTATTGGAACCTGCACAGTGGATCGTGAGCTCTATAAAATGGGAATAATGAACTTACTAGATATACCTCACTTCGATCATGGTAAGCACATCAATGTATGTGTGAAGAAACTCCTAGAAAGAGTGCATGGAGGATTTTTATGGATGGATAGTCCAGTTCCTATCAACGTTGATTTGATCACAGCAATCACAGTGCTACCCACAGATGGGGAGAAGCTAGAGTGATAATTAGAGGAAAAAACAAAATAAAAATCCATCTCTAAAGAAATCAAGGAAAAGTATGGCACGGAGGGAGGTAACAGGGGAATAAAGATCAGTTACATCAATGATCCTAGAACAAGATTTGCGGCAAGGCTCTTACATTGCAAATTAATGCACAAGTGAAGAAAGGAGGAAGTACCAGCAGGAGTGGTAAAAGCTGCAGTGTAGTGCACGAAGGGGAGCTCTATGAGTTGGGCTCCTTAACTAATTAACTCATTCTTGGAGGATTTCCATAACACGCAAGATTGGGGCTCTAAGTTCCACTACTCATGGTTACTCATCTGCATTGCATTGGTAGGATGGCAAGAACCAACATATAGTTTGTTCCTTTCAAGGACAAGAAAGTGAGGTACATCTCGCTACACGTCGCTTCGAAGCACAGTAGACCCAAAGGAAAAGAAGATAAACAACGACGTATTCACTTTATACTTAACGGATATCCAGAATGGGTTGGCAGACACATGGAGGATTTCCCCAGAAATTGTCCAGGAGTTTGGATAGATAGAAAATTTCCAAGAATCATGCCATAGTATGTGGATACAGGCAAAGAAGGATCCAAAAAAGGAGTGTCTACAATTGAGTTATTGCACGATGACACAAGACATCCAGATGGAGGTCAAGGAGTGGCCTAAGAAGTGGAAAGTGTCAATGATCCCAACAACAACGCCAACAATACAAACTCAGACCCAGGGTAGAATAGTCCCCATAGACAGGCAAGAATGGAACTAGTAAGAAGAATATGACGACATAATATCTAGTGGGGACAAGCATCCCCATACAAAATAAAAGTAGGATATAGAAGAAATCACAGTGTGGTTCTACATGGAATCCACCGTGCATAGAACATGCACTAAGAAGTACAATAGAGCAGGTGCACATAGAAGACATAAGAACATAGACATAGGAGAAACATGTGGAGGAAGAAATTGGATAGGATACATGCATGGATACATAGAGACAAGAGGCATCTGAGCCATCAGACACCCAAAAGAAGAGAACAAGAGAGCAAGAAAGTGGCTCCAGAAAGAAGGCGAAGGCCCACAGAAAACCAATGGAAACATCACTAACAGTAGATAATGTCGAGCTAGTAGCCACCATAGTCGAAGATTGATTTTCAGAAGTATGGGATAATACCAAGAATCACAGAGCATCGATTATGGAGCAGATATAGGAAGTGAAAACTGTGTTGGAGCATTTGAAGATTAGGGCAGAGAAACAACATAAAGAGAAACCAATGCATAATAAGGAAGGAGTGTCTATTGGAGAAACAGTGAAAATTACAACGCAAGGGAGCGAGAATTTCATCATAACATTAGAGATGTTGTTTATTGATGAGGAGACAACACAAAATCCCCTGAAAGACATTGATACATTGGACTTGGCATTGCCCAAGATTCCAACAAACTCACTGTATAAATTACAAATTAGCATCACACAGGAGATTTAGTCCAAGGCAAGGTCTGATGTGACGAACTTATAGTTGGAGTAGCAAGACAACACTTCACTAGAGGCAGTTAGACAAGAAGAGTAGGTGAAGAATATAGTGCAGCAAAAATTGGACGAGATGGAGAAGAAGATAAATATAGTATTTCAAGACATTTTAGATAGCGCAGAAACAAAGGGAGCATCTTCGAAAGGGAAGATAATGAAAATAGAGGAGGCTATGGAGTAGTATAAGAAACAAATAATGGAGTTGGAGGAGTGTGAAATACCTACTACTCCTACAGAAATCAAAGAGTAGAGAGAGAAGGATGCAACAACATCTGCAGAGAACATCGCGCAGAGTATACATAGAATGACAGAACTATGGGAAAGGAGCTCCCAATTGTGCACACAGCTATTACAGGATGGGATCCTACAAGAGTTTCAAGGGAAGGAATACTAATTTCATAAAGCAATGGAAGATGTAAAGAAATGACAAAAGACAATGTCACTGCCAGAGAAGATCAAGACTACCACAGAGATGAAGAGCCTACATGCAGAGGGAAAAGTGGTACAGGAACAGAAGATGGAAAGACATGCTTAGTTGGAGCTCTTGCAGGAGAAGGCGGAGTAGTTGGTTATGGAGGTTGACACAACTAAATTGAGCATAGAATAGATAGGCTTGGAGGGGGAGAGATATTAAGACCTCCAATCACCACGTAGGTGGTAGAATCCATGAAGGAGAAGAGCATCAAAGCTCAGGAGCAATGTTGACAGATAGCAGAGATGTACGAAGCACTAGCATAGGTAATGAAAGATGTTGGAGTCTGTGAGTGACTCTGGAAGAGTCGTGATGTCAATGTTGGGGGCATGTTGGCACAGGCCAAATTTGGGAAAAATTGAAGAAGTTTTGAAGGAATTGAAGCAACGTCAGGAAAATAGGGGAGTGTGTCGGAAATAGAGGAAAAGAAGCGTCGAAAATAAGGGAAAACCCACGACGAGAAAAACAGTTACAAAGTGGACAAATTGTTGCAGAGAAGTTGGAAAGTGGATAAGCACCAACTTGGAGAAACGTTTGGATCGAGGACCAATCGAGATTAAGTCAAGGATAAAGTGGAAAAACCTAATCCACTTAGGGTTATGGTTTTTGTAAGGGCTTTTCCCCAGTTTTGTATAAGTAGAATGTAGTAGGACGATGGGAGTGTTTTCATTTTTGTGGTCTGTTTTATTGTCCTTTTGGTTGACATATGTACTGTTGAGATTGTAATAGGATTTTTGGTTGATTAGAAGGTCTTGTTGAAAGACTTGTGCAATATGTGGAGATCGAAGGCAATCGTGGAATAGTTGTAAAGTTTGTAGCATTGGATTTGTAGAGGATATGAATAAAGAGCCCAAGCAAAAAATCTTTGTGGACGTAACCCCAGTGGGGGTGAACCACGGTATATATATGTTTTATGTGACTATATGAAATGTTTATGATTGTATTTTCTTTAATTATTTTTCATGATGAATATGTGATACAATAAAGGAATGAACATTGCACAGTAAGAATAAACTAATGGAATATGCATAATAGATCCACTAAATGAATGTTATAGATAGTGTTTAGATCAGAATATTGTGTTACAGTAGATAAATGCTTGTCATTGAGCACATGAGGTTATGATGGTTGATGAAGTCCTATTAGAATAGTTTTGACAGTGGTATGGAGTGATATATAATGAGGATATGAATGCCAACCAATGAGTAGGTTAAATTCCTCTGAGAGATACACATCCCATTCTCGGGTTGTAGACATCTGAGTCCTGCGACCACCAATGGAAGCCATCTTGGGTGAGACTGCACAATTCACTATGTGTGTTGTGTTGCCTTATGGTATCCAGAAGGGACGATGGTAAAAGGTATTGTTGGTAAGATTGTAGTTAGAACCTGGGTCAACCCATAGTAAACCCAACAATGTCACAATTCAATTAGTCCCTTTATTTAATTTTAGACTTCGAATTCGACTTCTGGTTGGCTTTAATAATTAACAATCTATTGTTTAAATAATTATTGTAATCCAATAGAGTATAATCATTCCAATTTTTTCTTTTCCACCTATGTTTATTTACTCAGGTTTCAATTGTGCAACATGCCCTTCAAGATGCATCTTCCTTCTCCAAGGGTGACACTCATGTTGACTTGTTTTTGAAGTTTTTTCAACCCATTGGAGTCAAAACTCCATTCGATCGACCTTGTGAGAGAGTAAGGGATTCTAAGGAATAAGGATTTGGACTTATTGCATGCCCCTTATAAATCTACGTGAGCGACTGTCTCAGTCTTCCCTCACAACATCGTGGGCCACCCAACTAGGTAATCTTTAACCTACAGTTATGGCCATGACAGAAGTGCTAGTAGGATGTGATAGGGATGTGTCCACCCCTCTCCCTCAGTGTGTGGTTTTCTATGCAAGGCCCGTTTACGCCGTATGTGGGTCGGACTAGCAAGGATCAGCAAGCCTACATCCATTCACAAAAAAAGTGGCAAAAATCAATATATATACATATGTGTGTGTGTGTGTGTGTGTGTGTGTGTGTGTGTGTGCATAATAATGAAATACTCAAACAATATAATCCACTCCCTAACTCAATATAGATTCAAAGGAAGCCCTTTGATTCCACCGACATCCATAGCATGTCATGTGTCCTGCACACTCAAGACAAATTTTCAAAAGAACATGTCAACACATATATATACATCAATAAAATCAAGAATCCATAACACCTCAACATCGTCATTTATAACCCCTAATTTGATTGAAATCATAGTGTTCCATAATTGGATCACTTTCAAACAAGTTCCCTCAAAGAATAATTCAATAATAGTATGCCTAGTCGAGAGGGATGTTACAGAAGCAAACTGTCCTTCATAGGAAGAATGAATTTAGAAAGTTGATGACACCAAGAAGACCTACTATGAATGTGTATGAATATCTCTTTCTTGGTAACTATTTTTCATGCAATAACTTTGGACATAAAAAAATATATTGTAAATCATATCCACAAAATGACCAAACAAGAAATGGAGGCATGCACAATGCTCCAAGAAATAATTATGTGAACAACAAAGTCAAAAATCATGTTGACAACAAAAACATGAATTCATTTTATCCACTTTTTAACTACGATATTAAAAGTTATAAATGCCATAATTTTGGCCACAAATCCTAGGATTGAAAAAGTTAGATACAGGCCCCTATTGATGAACAAATTGTTGTCAGCAATACCATCAAATTCTGGAGGAAGAAACAAGAGAAAAGTTCTCACGAAGAATGTGATTTAGCAATGCATACTCAAGACAAGGAAAACTATTGGTATATAGACAAAGGATTCTCAAGGCATATGAATGGTGATAAAATATATATATATATATTATGTTAAAGATAGAGAAGGGAGGAAGTGTTTCATTTGGAGATAATAAATCTACCAAGATAATTGGGAAAGTGTTGAGAACTCAACACACCCTAAAAAGCCTATGTCAAATTTTCACTTTTTGGGTAACACTTAACTTTGCCCTGTCTGAATTCGATTTTCTTTAGATAAATGTTGTGACTTTGTTTGTTCTCTTAACACTCATTAGTTATTCAAGTTTGTTTAACTGTATGAAAATCCATGAATTAAAAGGGCCTAACACTTAAATAAGAAAACAAAATCTAAAACATTTCACTCGACGCACTCAATATTCGGCATCGGAAGGAATTCAGAGGTGAAAAGGAAACACTCAGAAAGCATCAATCGTTGAATGTTGATATTCATCGGTATTGATGAAAGAGAAGTTTGGTTTCATGAAAAATATCACACATGGACCTCGTCGATATCTGATCCCCCTTTGGCATCGTTACAAGGCAAAGAGAGTGAACTTTAAGGGAGAAGGAAACAATTTCGTTGATAGCTGATACCCGACACTATTTTCAAAATCGAAGAAAAACATAATCATGACGAACATTGTGACCATGCTAAGGGGTTTTACCCGATCACCGATTCCCTAAGCGTATCGGCATTGGAAATTTTTCAAGTATGCTAACCCAAAGGAAAATACGCGATAGGTTTATCCTCAATCATTGATCCCCGATATCATTTCGACATCGACGAACCCAGTTTTATTTTAGAACGCACAACATGAAGAAATCCCCAACCTCGACTAATATACACAAATTAAGTCACTAGTCTTTAACGCAACGTATCTTTGCACGACTGGAGAAACCATATTGCCTAGATCAACCCCAAATTACTTTTGGTTCCTCAGGTCTAAGTCACACCTCTGAGTCAGTTTTCCAGGTCAGCATCGTATGATGAATTTGATCGAGGTCAGAGGTTTCAATGAAAGGATATCAATGATAACATCCATAACACATCGTCGATCCCCAATTCACCCACTGACAAAATGGCACGATGGGATGTTTTTGTGTTGGATACGATTAGATTCTAAGCTTTTAAAGAGTTAATTAATACCAAATCTCGCATGAGTTGCAACTTCGTGCATGAATCAAAATAGTTGTTTGAAATTACCAATAGAACACACCACCCTCCGTGCCTCCGTCGTCAACCCATGATGAACTTAAGTCACAAAGATTCGGCAGCAGATCGATTTTGAATTCCACTCATCACCTGAATTAAATGGTTGACATGACAAGGTAAGTTCTTCCTCGGTTTAAATCCTCTTGGGCTATTGTAAACAAAACAATTATGCACGCAAAGGAGTTTCAAATCATCCATAGAAGCGAGACGAGTAATTCACAAGATTCTGAGATCCCGTGAGTATCAAACAACCAAGTTTAGCAAGCGTTATAGATATGTACTAGTCTGGATTTTCTATGTTTTCACTTCATGTATACATTTTCCTCCAGTGTTTCTCTGTACGCAGGCCCTAAAAAGATTGATTTCAATTGCAGGAATGATGCCTCCAAAAATCCAGCCATTAGGCGATCACCGAGGGCACCCAAGATGAAAGAACTAGAGTTCGGAGAAGGCTCTTCTCTAAGGGTGGCGAAACAGCTAGAATTTTCTCCAAGACTAGAACCGGTTATTAAAACATCCACAAAGAAGGATTTCAGACAACCTCCAGCCTTCGGAGACACATAGGCTATCATAGAGACCAAGACGACACTCCCACATTGGGGAGAACTCTTCAAGAAGATAAGCCAAGAGGAATTCCCCGAATACACCCCACATAGTGACCTAGATGTGAGAGCGCTCAACGAATAGGTATTCCCGAATATCCGATGGTCGTCCCTACACATAGTAGCAAGAAGAACCCTGGTGTTTCTCTAGATAGAATTGTTGCAATGGCTCATCAACCACATGGACATGCATAAGTTCCTAATCAACGATGACGATGGTGGATATGTCGGATTTTTCCTTTCGGTGGAGGTCCAAAAGTACTACAATCTTAGAGACTTGGAGGAGCGACTAAATATTGATTTTGTTGTGAAATTTTATGAGCGCCATGACACTAGCCGGGGGATAGTCTCGTGGTGGTGAGAAGATAAAAAATTCACCAACCGGACCTCCGGCTGGTACCAAATGGCGAGCCTACGAGAAACATACATCTTCCTAATGGCACTCATTTGTCAGTTGTATGGTGAGAAAGATCGCTCCAATTTTTCAGAGGCGTGGATGCCTCTAGCGTACACAATAGCTATCTCTGGGAGCAGCTTCAATTGGGGAGCCATCATTTCAAAGTAGTTGAGAATCTTCGTACAACAGGCTCAAACACTAAAATAATGGGAGACTCCAACCTTCTATATGGTGTCATACTTGTTGGACGTCATGTGTGCCAAAAATGTCTTCGCCGGCATGAACTTAAGTTGGCACGTCACGTAGCTTCTAGTACATGTGTATTTTAGCATCCTATGAGAGAATAGGTACAAAAAATATTACTCCCTCATCTGTGAGGAATTCATCGCACACATTCGTTTTATTATTTTCAAGAAAGAGTGTCCAAAACTATCGGTTGTAGCCAAAAGGGTGAAATCCAAAGTTGGACACTGGTATATGGATGAACGTGGTACCTACATTAGGGTATTCGGGGCCACCAGAGCACCTCATCTCCTACCATCACATGTCCCTGACCGGCTTGTGGTGGGAGAGATCTGCTACCAGACCATCCTACAAGGTTACAACACTACCCTAGTCAAAGATAAGAAGTGGGTGTTTATACCGTATGGGTTCCATGTCGGCTTCTACCTAGTGAAAGACACTACCCAAGACAATTAGGAAGGGTTGAACCAATTAGAATTTTGATTCTAGACCGGCAGGTTCCGCAAGCATGACCCAAAGGGTCTAGTCCTAAAACATGCTTCTCAAGTGTCGGCATGCTGGCCATATGCCCGCGAAAAATTCAAAGACAAGATCTTCACAGAAAATTCCCAGGACTAGGACGAGGTGGTGGAATGGATGGTCGATCCCAAAATGACCAAGTTCAGAGCCATGAGTCTAGATGAACAAGCAGCGACCATAGAAAAATCAAGTCAAGAGGCCTTAAGATCCAGAGAAGAAATGCTAGTGGCCGAAGCAGCAGTTCCCCAGGTAGTGGCTGAAGCAGCAGATAATTCCCAGGTAGCCCTGGTGCAAGGTAGAGGCTTCCCCACGGCTCAAGACACGCAAGAGAGGGGGTTACTCATGTTAGAGCATCTACAGTGAAGAATTGATTAGCTGCAAGATGACTCGGACCTCATAAACATGACAAGGCTCCCTGAAGATAATCCAAATAGAAGTCAAACAGGCCCAAGAGGCCCTGAGTTCATAGATCTTGATGAAATTACTAGGTTAGACGACCCTAAGTTTACAACACCACCAGCCAGATCACCAACAGGTGTTTCAACCTAGCCAGAGACAGTCATAACATTAGGGAGAGCAAGCATGTCAAACCCCCTTAGCGAATTGATTAAAACCTATGATGATGATAAGATCCCAGAGGTATCTCTTGTGACCCCTGTACATATCGAAGAGGAAAAGGGGCTAGAGAATACATCTTCCCCAGTTCCCGACACTCAAACTCAGGGGCTTCCACAAAGTGAACAAGAAATCAAAAGTGTCTTAGACACTTAGTTGCCTAATGAACCAGAGATTCAAGCGGACGGCCCAAAGGACGAGCCAGGATCGGGCAAACAAAAGGAAGAGGCCCCACAACAAGAAATCGACATCTCGATAGCCAAGGATCAATTAAGTACCGAGCCTACCCCCAACACCTCAATTTCAATCAGTACTCAAATCCCTGATGAGTGACAGACAAAATTCGGGCCATCAAAAAATAGGGAGGAAGTTCAAGAACCCAATCTTGAACAAGTATACACCATCGGGGGTCTGGGGAATACACTCACCTAGGGGGACCAACAATTCCCCGAACTCGTGGATGAATTATCCAACATACATGTGATAGATTATGATCGAAAAAGGAAGGCTATCATCCAGAGAACCACCAAGAAGAGGAGGATCACTCTAGATCGCTCCATCCTCATCACCACGAAGGAAAACTTGATCAACACCGAGCATGCTAAGACATCCGAACTCATCAGTGTGGGGATGGAAATCATGAATGCCACCCTAGATAGAGCTAAAAGAGATGAAGAGGAGTTGATTGCTGCTCTAAAGGAATTCAAACATTTTCTCCACTTGGTGAAATACTACCAGGACACCACACAGGTTGCGTTGTACCTAAGGAGCGAGTTCAAGGAGGCCTACAACAAGTTTACAGATGAATGACACATATGCACTGCAAGGATAGATGAGATTTCGGAAGACACCCTCATGGCACTTGTGACGTGCAAGATATGGAGAGGTGGTACGAGAAAGTGCAACAAGCAGCGGACAAAATCAAATATATGAGCGTGATATAGAAGGGTCGAGACGTTGATGAGCACGGCATCTAGATTCTAATGGAAATCAGTGTCGACCACATAAGGAAATCGGTGGAGTATTGGGTCAAAATGTCCCAGGAACCCCACCGAGAAATTCAAGAAAAATGGGCCAAGTGTGAGAAAAATTGGATCAAGATCAATCAAGTAATGAAAGACATCGAACTCCCTGAGTTCGGCACACCCGATGACTTTGTCGACTTGCATGACATAGTCAAGTCGCATGCCAAGAAGGATTCGTCATGGGATGAAGAAATAGAAAAGGTGACAGACACCGTGCCAGGACATGTACGACAACTTATGGAGAACCCAATCAAATCTCGGGTTGTGTTGCAACAGTTAAGTACCAGTATAGTCAAGTATCGGGTGCAAGTGGTGGAGATAAGAGAAGTTTATACGGCCTCAATGGAACAACTTAGATTCTCATATGCCAACACATGTGAGGATCTATTCATCAAGTGGTCAGATTACGAGAAGATTCACCCACTTAAGTGATATCTTGATATGACTCTTAGAAAATTGTTAGAAGAGAGCGCCATGTGGAGATTTTGTTTTACTTAGTTGCACTTTACTATTTATTTTTAGTTAGTAGTATGTTATAAATAGGAGGATCGACGTATTAGCAGAGGTTGATGGTTGCTTCTAAGACCCTCATTTTTTGTTTTGTTAAGAACTATTTCGGAGCTTCCTTTAATTGAGAAGTCATTTTTAGGACCAAAGACAAGTTGTGTTTTCATCAAATGCATGCATGATAGGATGTGGAGAAGAACTATTTATTATTTCATCTCATGAATGAATGTTGTAACGAGTAAGAGATACTAAATCTATTGATAAGTTATCTGATGCAATGTTTTATAGTTCTTTTCTCTAATGATAAAAATAAATTGTTGTGTTATTATGTGATTGATGATTAGAGTTGAGGGAATTATTTTACTTGCTATTGTCTATTGCATGCATGTTTTTTCTTCTGATATATTGTATCTCAGATAGTAATTGGAATACTCGCATGATTAACGTATTAGTACTAGGCATGTATTAAGCGATCATTGTCTGCATGTTAGGGTAAGGGTTATCCTGAGCTCATCCTTCTCTCCAGTAGTTAAGTTTGTTCGAATTTTTTCACCAGGGATGATTTTAAGGATGGAAATTTATTTTAAAATGTAGAAACCTTGGCGAATCTTACTAAACCTTCATATGTCAACTATAAATGTTTGGCAATATATTTGTAAAAATATTCAAATTTCTAAGTATTTTATATAGTTTTTATAAAATTCTGGCGATTTTTAAGGTAAAATAATTTTATTTTATAGAATTTGGGCAAATCATTTTTAAAATAGTGAATCTCGTTTTTGGAAAAAACATGGAAAATTAGCCAATGAGCGAAATTTAGCCCCTAAAATCATCCCTATTTTTCACTTAGTTGGTTTATATCGACTTCATCTTATATCAGGCCCACTTAAGAAAAAATACAAAAAATAAGAATGCTTGAACTGAAGAAGACAGCCTTCAAAAGAAAACATAAAGCCCATCGATTATTTTTGTCGGATCGCAAGATCTGGAGAACCATTCCACTATCAAACGTTGCAGAGTCTAATTGGGCCTCGATGGAGGGTTTGGTTCCTAATGTTGAGTTAAAGGGACTTAGGAAACCTCAACATAATTGGTGCTAGAAGGAGGGACTGGAGAATGAATGGTTGAATATATATTTTAAATAATATTCCAGACAGCCTATAGATTCAAAACAACCCACATGCATTGCTAGTCATTCCCAAGACAACCCACACACATTGAGTACTCCCGGAATGAGTAACTCACCCCAGCCTAAGGAAGAACGCATGTTCCTCGATATATCTTACACTCTCCCTCACGAGGAATTGGATCAATTCAGAAGAATCACAAGAGCATACGACCGACAAATCGATGTGTTTCCCTTAGCTCAGTTACTTCCTTGAAGACAAAAAATAAGCAGACCAATGGTTGATACCCCTGACCATTTTTTCGTGCACACAATAGAATACCTTATAGATTTTTCCCTCACTGAAATCAAACATGCTCTTAATATAATGCCCAAAACATCGGTCGATAACTTCTCTGAGGCCAACGAGTTCTCGAAAGAAGAAGGGTTTAACTTAGGATCTGAAGACATGGAAGATAACCATGACCATGATGAAGAAAGGGGAAACCCACCTCAAAATAATCAACCTTGGTTGGCTAGATATTCTTTGGCCATCCCAGGACGAGTCCACAACCTTCCCCGACACCCTGAGAAGTTACTCCCTAAATTTGACCCTGAAACTTCAGGATTGCCTGAAGACCATATCAAGAAATTTATATTATCTATCAAACTGATGAATGTCCAACATGAAGATGTAGTTTGCAGGTTGTTCCCCTATAATTTCGAGAATTCATATTCCATGTGGTATTTTGACTTACCTGTAGGATCCATAACTAGTTGGACGAAGTTTCAAAAAGACTTTTTAAATAAATTTGCATAAGAAAATACTACAGGATATTTGATGGCCGAGTTCTTCGTCGCCTCCATGAGTTCGAAGGAAAGGGTCAAAGACTTTAATCAAATATTTACCACCATCTTAAACAAATTCCAGCCCGAAGCTAAATCTACTCAGGAGTTGCAAATCGAAGTATATGCTAATGCTCTCCCAGCTTTTATTTCTATGTTTGTGAAGAGGGTCATCAAACTAACCCTAGCTCAGAATTTTGAAGAATCCAAAATGATAGAGTTCCAGATGAAGGGATGTAAAGAAGGCCAGGTTTCATTAGTTAAGAAAGAAGTTCAACCTCCTCCCAGGAGAGGACTTTTTATTACTAGACCCCCATGAAAACAAACAAAACAAGCTCCTGAAAAAGGAAGCAGGGGCATAGAGGATCTCCAACACATGGTCAAGAAGTTGTCAAATGAAATCTTAGACATGAAGAGAAATGTTGGGGAGGGAAACCAAGGCCAAAGGCCCTATAATATTTTCTTTAAAAGGAATACATCGTTCAAAGCAATTGAACCTCCCCCATCCAACCTGGAGATTGATTTGGGGAATGTAGCATCTGACTCTTTCTGCACTTATCATCAAGAGAATCACTTTGAAAGAGACTGCCCTCAATGGGTGCATGCCATGAATTTGATGGCCAACTGGTTTCTATATGAAGTCTCCTTGACCAAACAATCAAGCAGCTCTAGTATGAATATTTTCGATCAGGAAGAAATTTCTCCACCCGAAGAAACAACCATGTTGATATAGGATCCCAGCCTAGCTATGCCTTCCGATGACCTATTTGAGGTTCAAGAACCACCTGCAGAAGTCTTGGCTATGAAAACACGAAGTATGGGTCAACCTATCTCAAACGAACTTACTACAACCCAAGTTTCAGGAGGAAGACCATCTTCTGATCACCCTAAGGCACCTTTTTCTCCTCGAAGAAACCCTATAAACATCCATACACGAGAATCGACCAATCTAGATTAAAACATAGTAGAAGATCTGAAGAACTTGAAGGCTAATATATCAATTATGGATATATGTAGAATCCCTCAGCAAAAGGACTTTTTGTTACAAGATTTGAAATTCATAGATAATCCTACAACAAACACTGATCAAGAGGGGAGTCTAACTCCCATAGACCCAAGGAATAAACCAACTATGAATGCTTGTTCTGAAGATAAGAAGGGAAAACCTTTTGTCCCACCATTCCTTTTAACGTTTGAAGTCTTTAACAAAAACCTCCATCACTGCTTGGTCAATTCAGAAGCATCTTCTAATGTTATGCCCTTGTCTATTTGCAAAAAGTTAAACATCGTTCCTCTCAAAATAGATAAACATGTAATACAATTAGACAGAACCCAGGTGAAGGTTATGGGAGAACTAAAAGATGTGATGATTAGAATAGTGACTCACCCTAAATTTGTGTAAGTAATCAACATTATCGTAGTAGATATCCCAAAATCTTATGGATTATTGTTAAGTCGAGATTGGTCTAAAAAGTTAAATGGATACTTTAGCACAGACTGGGCACACCTTTGGCTACCCTTAAAAGGACACAAAAATATGATCAGAATTGATAGGGAAAGATATCTAAAACATATTGTTACTAACCTAGAAACCCTAAACGAACCCTCATCGGCAGATTTCCCTGTGTTAGGCAATTATTCCTATGATTTCTACTTCAGGAACTTCTCCCCTCTCTCATCTAATGTCCCTCTTACTCAAAACTCCAAAATGATTTTTCGAGAGGAATTGCCAATTGTGGTGGAGGAAACCCTCTTCTGCTAAGAACCTGCATTAGAAATCACATAAATAACAGGAGGAAAAGAGGAAAGTAATAGGAAAGATGAAGATGATATAGTTCATAGACCCTAAAAGTATTTATTTCGATTGCAGGAATGATGCCTCTGAGAAATCCAACCACTAGGTGATCGTCGAGGGTGCCCAAGCTGAAAGAACTATAGATTAGAGAAGGCTCTTCTCCAGGGGTGGCGAAACAGCTAGAATTTGCTCCAAGACCATAACTAGTTATTAAAACATCCACAAATAAGGCTTTCATTCAACCTTCGACCTTTGGTGACATAGAGGCTATCATAGGGACCAAGATGACACTCCCACATTGGGGAGAACTCTTCAAGAATATCAGCCGAGGGGAATTCCCCGAATACACCCCACACAATGAACTAGATGTGAGAGCGCTCAAGGACCAGGTATTGACGACTATCCGACGGTCATCCCTACACATGGTAGCAAGTAGAACCCTAGTGTTTCCCTGTATAGAGCTATTGTAATGGCTCATCGACCACACAGACACGCAGAAGTGCCTAATCAATGATGACGATGGTGGATGTGTCAAATTTTTCCTTTCAGTGGAGGTCCAGAAGTACTACAAACTTAAAGACCTAGAGGAGCGATTGGATAATGATTTCATTTTGAAATTTTACGAGTGCCACAACACCATTTGGGTGATGGCCTCATGGTGGCGATAAGATAAGAAATTCATCAACCAGACCTTTGGCTAGTACCAAACGACTAGCCTAAGAGAGCCATACATCTTCCTAATGGCACTCATTTGTCAGTTGTATGGTGAGAAAGATTGCTCCAGGTTTTCAAAGGTGTGGATGCCTCTAGCATACATAGTAGCTATCTCTGGGAGAGGTTTCAATTGGGGATCCAACATTTCAAAGCAGTTGAGCATCTGCGTACAACATGCTCTAACACCGAAAGAAGGGGAGACTCCAGCCTTCTACATGGTGTCATACTTGTTGGAAGTCATGTGTGCCAGAAACGTATTCGTCATCATGAACTTAAGTTGGCATGTCACAGAGCTCCCGGACCATGTGTATTTTAGCATCCTGTAGGAGAAAAGGTACAAAAAATATTACTCCCTCATCTATGATGAATTCATCGCATGCATTCATTTTATTCTTTTCAAGAAAGAGTGTCCAAGACTATCGAGTGCGGCCAAAAAGGTGATGTCCAAAGTCGTCCACTGGTATCTAGATGAATGCGATACCTACATTAGGGTATTTGGGGCCACTAGAGCACCTCATCTCCTACCAGCACATGTCCCTGACTGGCTTGTGGTGGGAGAGATCTGCTACTAGACCATCTTGCAAGGTTACAACGCTACCCTAGTCAAAGATAAGAAGCCAACATTTATACCATATGGGTTCCATGTCGCCTTCTACCTAGCGAAAGACACTACCCAAGAAAAGAAGGAAGGGTTTAACCAATTATAATTTTGATTCCATACCAGCAGGTTCCACAAGCATGACCCAAAGGGTCTAGTCCTAAAACACGCTTATCAAGTTTCGTCCTGCTGTCCATATGCCCACGATAAATTCAAAGATGAGATATTCATAGAAAATGCCCAGGACTAGGATGAGGTGGTGGAACGAATGACCGATACCAAAATGAATAAGTTTAGAGCCATGAGTCTCGAGGAACAAGCAACAACCATAGAACAATCAGGTCAAGAGGCCATCAGAGCCAAAGAAGAAATGCTATTGGTCGAAGCAGCAGTTCCCTAGGTAGTGGACAAAGAAGTAGAGATTTCCCAAGTAGCCTCAGTGCAAGGTAGAGGCTTCCCCACGACTCAAGATGTGTGGGAGGGGGGGTTACTCATGTTAGAGCATGCGCAGTGGATAATTGATCAGTTGTAAGATGACCCAGACCTCATAAACATGACAAGGCTCCCTGAAGACAATCCGGATAGAAGCTAGACAAGCCCAAGCGGCCCTAAGTTCATAGATCTTGATGAAATTACTGGGTTAGATGACCCTGAGTTTACAACACCACCGGTCATATCACCGAAAAATGTTTTGACCTAGCCAGAGACAGATGGAAAATCAAGGAGAGAAAGCATGCCAAACCCCCTTAGTGAACTAATTATAATCTATGATGATGATGAGATCCCAAAGGTATCCCTTGTGACCCCTGTACATATCGAAGAGGAAAAGGGGCTAGAGAAGACATCTTCCTTGGTTCCTGGCACTCAAACTCATGGGATTCCATAGAGAGAACAAGAAATCGAAAGCTTCTTAGACACTCAGCTACCCAATGCACCAGAGACTCAAGCGGACAGCCCAAAGTACGAGCCAGGATCGGGCGAACAAAAGGAAGAGGCCCCACAACAGGAAATCGGTGTCCCTATGACCAAGGATCAAGTAAGTATCGAGCCTACCCCCAATGCCTCAATTTCAATTAGTACTCAAATCCTCGATGAGAAACAGACAGAAGTCGAGCCTTAAGAACACAGGGAGGAAGTTCAAGAACCTAGTCTTGAAAAAGTATACACCATCAGGGGTCTGGGGAATAAAATCACCTGGGGGGATCAGCAAATCCCTAAATCCGTGGAAAAAGTAGCCGACATACATGCGATAGCTTATGATCAGAAAAGGAAGGCTATCATCCAGAGAACCACCAAGAAGAGGAGGATCACTCTGGATCGCTCCATCCTCATCACCATGGAGGAAAACTTGATCAACACCAAGCATGCTAAGACATCTGAACTCATCGGCGTGTAGATGGCGACCACAGATGCCACCCTAGACAGAGCTAAAAGAGATGAAGAGGAGTTGAGTGCTGCTCTAAAGGAATTGGAACATTTGTGGCACTTGGAAAAATACTACCAGGACACCACACAGGCCGCAGTGTACCTAAGAAGCGAGTTCAAGGAGGCCTACAACAATTTTACAGATGAATGACACCTATTCACTACAAGGATATTCAAGCTTTGGGAAGACACCCTCATGGCACTTGCGACATGCAAAGTTATGGACAGGAGTTACGAGAAATCACAACAAGAAGAAGACATAATCAAATATATCAGTGCGGTGCAGAAGGGTTGAGACACCGAAGAGCACGGCATATGGGTTCTAATGGAAAGCATCGTCGACCGCATAAGGAAATCGATCGAGTATTGGGTCAAAATGTCCCAGGAACCCCACCAATAAATTCAATAAAAATGGGCCAAGTGTGAGAAAAACTAGATCAAGATCAATCAGGTAATGAAAGACATCAAACTCCCCGAGTTCGAAACACCTAATGAATTTGTTGATTTGCGCGACATAATCAAGTTTCATACCAAACAGGATTCATCATGGGCCAAAGAAATAGAAAAGGTGACAAACATTGCACCAGAACAGGTACGACTATTTATGGAGCACCCGATCAAAGCTCGGGTTGTGTTGCAACAATTAAGTACCAGTATAGTCAAGTATCAGGTGCAAGCGGTGGAGATAAGAGAGTTTACTCGGCCCCAATGGAACAAAATAGATTCATGTATGCCAACACATGTGAGGATCTATTCATCAAGTGGTCGGAGTACGAGAAGAGTCACCCACTTAAGTGATATCTTGAGATGACTCTTAGAAAATTGTCAAAAGAGAGCGTCATGTGGAGATTTTGTTTTACTTAGTTGCACTTTACTATTTATTTTTAGTTAGTAGTATGTTATAAATAGGAGGATTGACCTATTAGTAGAGGTTGATGGTTGCTGCTAAGACCCTCATTTTTGGTTTTGCCAAGAACTATTTCGGTGTTGCCTTTAATTGAGAAGTCATTTTTAGGACTAGAGACAAGTTGTGTTTTCATCCAATGCATGCATGATTGGATGTGGAGAATAACTATTTCTTATTTCATCTCATGAATGAATGTTGTAACGAGTTAGAGCTATTAAATATATTGATAAGTTATCTGATGCAATGTTTTACAGTTATTTTCTCTAATGATGAAAATAAATCGTTATGTTATTATGTGATTGATGATTAGAGTTGAGCAAATTATTTTACTTGATATTGTCTATTGTGTTGTTCCTGAGTTTATACTTTCAGGGTTTATAGTATACTGTCAAGGCATCCAAAATTAAATAGGGTTTTAGTATATGTAAAGGAAATCAGTTCTTTAGGTAAAGAATATATGGTTGGTTTTTGAGTTGTCTTCATCTAGATTCCAATTGTTCCTAGGCGCTTATGTCCTATTCAATGGCTGCCCATGAACGTTCAAGTTCAACTTGGGTGGTGGTCGTCTCAAGGATAGTATTAAACAAGGTTAACATGATGTTGGTTTGATCAGTATGTATGGGCTCTATATTAGGCTGTCTTGCAACAGGAACAATCATGAAGGAAAGAAAATTAAAAGATTTGTTACTTTGTTTTTTAGGTTTTTTGTTTCTAATTTAGATCATATGAGAGAAGTTCCCAAATTTGACTTAATAATATAACTATTTTAGAGGTCATTTCTCGTTCCTGAGTTAATTTGAAAATAATAAATGAGATGAAAGAAAACATAAAGTTGTTTAAACAACGCGAGGCATCAATCATGGAGGGATCTCACTTTGTAACAGAAGAAGAAAATAGACAAGGAAACTTTAATGAAGCCTGTTGTTGGGTCACATATTTGTCCATATTCTCATCATCTATAGACATCCATTCCATTCCTTCTTCATCCTATTATTGTTCATTTATCATTCCATTTTCCATACATTTGCCACAACTGCTCATAAAATGACATATTATTCTTGTTATGCTTTAGTGGTTAATAATGATTATTCTTCCTTCATTTTTAATGAATTAAAAACTATTATGCATGATTTTTCTGATGATAGTTTGATGAGTGATTTTATGTAGCAATAGTTGCAGCAGTCAAGGCTCCAACCTCCAAATGACACATGTGAGTTCCAGCTCATGGTTAACCGTTTTCAGTGAAAAACGTGGAAAATAAGATGAGACGAATTTTCATGGAATATTGTGAGAAGATGAGGATGAATATAAAAATTCCGAGACATGGGTTTTGTTCAGAATGGGCCCAATTGAGGTCATTCCAGGTCGTTTTCCAATTGGAGCTACGGTTTGAGAGAAATCATTGGTTCTTTAAAAGAGTATTTTTCCAGATTTACAGTTCCGACCGGTTCTCTAAACTTAGCAATTTGTTTGAGCAACCCAGGGATTTGGGGATTTGATTTGTATAAATAATACCTATTCAATCAGGAGAGGGAAAGTCATGAAATTATATAGAATTTATTTGTAAGAAAGAGATGAACTTATGTAATTTATGAGTTGTCTTCAATAATACAAAGGAGCTGATGGATCTGCAATTATGTGCAACCTTCTCTTGATCTTGTAAGTCTTTTGGCCACGCATGCTAGGTGAGGCAGGGCCCCCTCAATTTGGTATGTGTTGGTCTTATTCAATTACTTATATTTTTCTTTTCATTGTGTTAATTTATCTTGGTTTATGATTAGTTGATCATTGCTTATAGTTGCGTGTTGTTTATTAGATTGTTGTTACACTAAGATTCAATTCATGTTGTTGTTACTTCATTTTGTTAATACTCCTTTAATTTATGTAAGAGTGTGGTAGTGATTTTATTTCAGTTGAGTGTATTTTCAAGCAAGAGAAGATTTGATTGATTTTAATTTATGTGTTTTATTTTATTAAATAGATAATAGTGTTAACCCACTTCAGCTGTGCTTCTGGAAAGCAAGAAATATGGTCTGCAGGTCAGGGGGTAACGCCTGGACTCTTTCTAATATTTCCTCATATGCTCTAGCTCCTTTGAATATGTCATCACAGGGGGAGTCTTCATGCTCATACATTTTCATGTTGCAATGAGCTAGATGATTTCCCACAATTTGATATGGGTCATGCTTTTTGAGTTCAAGATCTACCAGATTAATGTCTTCTAATGCTATGGCTTCCACTTTGGAATGGCCAATATTAAGCAGTGAAAACCTCTCAATCTATATAGGAAAAGCTAGCCAGAATTTATTTTGAGCTTCTCTTAACTCTGTACCAATGCCTCATGTTATTATCTGGTATGCCACTTCTTTGCACACCAATCTGTCAGGAAGAAAGTTAGGGATATCATGGGGGGGAATTGAACATCCGAAGACTCTGACATAACAGAAAATTCTCTTCAATAAACCAATCTGCAATTGTTCTGAGGTTTCCCATGATTTGCTCTGAAATCCAAGGGGGTGGGTGTCCATACAATATTTGGTGCACAGGTTTCACTACATAGTGACAGATCTCATAAAATAAATATTTTTCTTTCTCTTCCCATAGTAGAGAGTGATAGAAATGGATGGGTTCTGCACAGATTGGATTCCAGTTCCAATTCATCAAAGGGGAAGGGGTCATATAACAGATAGCATCCATAATAAATGCAGACATATAAAAAGACATAGGTTGTCCCTTTGACTTTGTCGTTTGGTACTCTGCAATATCCTTGGTTAGGTTATCTGATAAAATCTTACCCCAGTTGAAAGTGTAACCATCGGCTACCTCATGTATAATTGGCACCCATACCGCAGGGAAATGGGTAGGGATTTTCCTCCCAAATAGTCTACATAACATCATTTCTATATAAACCATATATTCATTTAACAATGTTGTGGCATAAACGCCATGGGTATTAGCTTTAAATTTTGTTGGAATTCCCCACCATCCTTTGATTATATCTATATATGTTTGGTCAAATTTTGTACACTCCTTTCTTTGAAATTCTTCTACGAATTCAAAATTATAAATATATTTGGAAACAGGGGATAGCTTGTACATTAATTGAATATGTTCTGGCCTAAACGAGCCGACGACGACCTTTTGATGGTTCATGATACTTCTGGTCTGCACATCGGTGTTCATCAGAGCCCAGTTTATCATTTCATTGTATGGCATGAGCTTCGGTCATGTAGATATTTTATGGATCTTGGCCTCTGCTATATCTCTAAGTTTATTTCCAGTCCTTTCATTTCCAAAATCGCCTGGGTAATTCCTAACTTCATGCTCCAAAATTTCAAAAATCTACATCCAGGACCAGACCAAATCTACAGCAGGTGGCGTGATATCAGATATAACATCTGAATTCAGACTTGAGCTTTTGTTGGACTCTAAAGATGTCTAAAAACAACCTTAGTTTAACATTAATTTATCAACCCGAGGATTCGTCTTTTATCTCAAAGAATATCGACAAAGTTTATGCAGATAGCTTATAGAGGATAAAATCGTGTAGCGAAAGCAGATCTGAGTTTGTCAACAATCAAGTTCCTCAAACATTCATTAAATATTCTAGGGATTGAAATCTAAAGCTATGCCAAAGGAAAGGAACTAGCTAATCTATTGAATTCATTCTAAGAGCAGTAATTGAATCTAGATAAAGACTTGCAGGAATTACTATCATTATGAATCAGAATTGCTGAAAAGAAAGAGGTGAATTACTCCATCTATGGAAAGGAACAGAGACTGTAATCTAACTGAAAAGAGACCACAATCGTATTTCTATCGAAAGGAACAACAACTATATTCTAGAAGAAAGGAACAACAAATGTAAAATAAGTAAAAGGAATGGCAAATGCAACCTAAGTAAAAGGAACAACAAATGTAAACTTATGAAAGGAACAACAGATATAAACTTATGAGAAACCTTCACACATCGAATCGTAGTAATAGGAATTGGAACAGTAATCATTCAATACTTCAGGGAATCTCTATTTCTTGCAATTGACATGAAACCATCAACACACTTATGTGTTTGTTAACTACTATAAAAGAGAATTGAATCACAAGAAAGAATTTGAGTTGATACAATTACAGATTGAACAGTAGCTCCTTTAGACTAGGCCATCAGTCCTTAGAAGCATTGTTATTTGAAACTTAGTATATAAAAATGGAAAAACGGCTCGAGGCTTCTATTGATTTCATAGTTGGTACAACATTTCTACAAAAACTGCTAACGTATAGCAATTCTATATTCTCTATTCTTGAGTGCAAATCTCCCCCTTCTTCAAGATCTATTTACCCCTTATATGTTACAATAATCTGGGTAAATTTAGCTATCCTGAGGATCGAGAGATCATCAAGATTGCTTTACTATTACAATGAGTAACTCAATTATCTTTAAAACTACTTTGTACCATAAAGTCTTCAACCTCCAATAGCTTGCGCATCTTCAAGATTCCCCTCGTTATCTTGGGTTCAACAATATTTAACCAATCCTGCAATAAAACCAAACAATTCCAATCATATTTAGAATCTAAGTAATCTAATATCCAACAATCAATGCTAAAGGGTTTATTATTCATTTTCTATTCTATTTTCTTCTAAATAACTGAAAAGTCAATCAAAATAATATCATGAAATGTGGGAAAAATGAAGATATTTATACCTTTTCCATAACCTAACATACCCCCCAGCTTACCTTCTTGCATGTCCTCATGCAAGCTGAGACTTTACATGTAAAACAGTAATGTTGTAATATGGAAAGGTTGGTTCACCAGGCCTTCTGAGCCCATTGCTTCTTTTGAGTTCTCCAAAAGCAGCATCCTCCATCTTCTTGTTAATTTGATAATCTTTTTGGTAACTTTCTGGAGGGAACCAAATGATAGGGGGATTATATTTGCACCCAATCCAAGAAGGCCCTTCTTCTTGGAGCAATCTAGAATACCTCTCTATTATGAAGGTAGTTGCAAAGAAATTTATATACCCAAAGGGCTCCCTACTCTTTACTTCACTGGAGGAGGCATCCCATCTCAGTTTAGAAGCAGCAAGAGCTTCCTCCTTAAGCTCCCTAAAGAAAGTGATACCTGAACGTATGACCTATATATGGATGGGGGCCAAGGAGTCTATGACCCCTTTCCTTTTCATAAAATTTGTATGTCGCATAATGGCTGGAAAGGACTTTGGAGGCTCCCCACTAACGCAGAGATCCAACCCAGCTTCCCTTTTTAGGAAGATTTTATGAGCTTTACCCCATCTGACTTGATTCTGAGTGAATAACAGAAATGCCTGAAACTATATATCACCTATGAATGGGCCAGGGTTATCTTCCCTGTTGTCTTCCAGAATGAAATTATGAAAGTATAATTCACACAAAAAGTATTGTACTGTTTCATCCTGCTCTCTGAAACATGAAATAAACTCAAGTACAATGGAAAAATAAATAGGTTTTACTTCTCTTATGTCCTTCACTCTCAATAACAAATATCGTTCCAACAAGAATAACGTGTAATTGGTGGCAGGAGCTATGAAATTAATAGCATCAGAGTAAACATCACATATTTCCTTGATTTGATACAATGCTTTTTCCAATTGGGTTTGCACCTTTTTTATCTTCTTTTGGGCTTTGGTGAGCGTAGCATAGGCCTCACCCTCTGTTGTTGTCATGTCCTTCAATTCTTTAATAATCATTTGATATTCAGTCCTAGTTACCATTCCATGTTGGTGTTGGGAAAATACTTGATGGGCTTGTGTAAGTTCTTCTTTTAGTCTATCGATGGTGACACTCTATGCTTGAGATTCAGATGCTTGGTATTCTTCCATAGCGCTCATCTCTTCTCTGGATTGATTTAATGCTTGTTGGACTTGTGTAAGTTCTACTTCCAACCTGTCCACAATAATACTCTGTTTCCGGGAGTGGAGTGCTTGATGTTCTACCATAGTCAGCAACTCACTTTTGTTTTGAATCAGGGTTTGTTGAGACTGCATCAATTCCTCCTCCAATCTCCTGATGGTAGCATTCTTCTCAAGGAGTTGAGTTGTTTGTACCTTAGCATCAATTGCTTCTGTAGCTATCATATTTTCATGTGTCTCTAGAGGAGGTGCTTCTTCATTCTGGGCTACTGTTTCTTCTACTATTATTTCTTCAGGGTCTGTATGTATCCCTACATAATTTGTACTGACTGCTTATTTAGGAAGAGGGTTTCTTCCTTGTACTCTAGCCCTTTTGTTCTTCTTTCTTCTATGGGCTTTATCTATCTATTCTAATTGTTTCCTCAATTCCTTAATAATTTCCTTGAGTTTAACTACCTTCTACTTTAATACTTCAGTCTTCTTAGCCTTTTTTTTCAATAGTTTATTTTCTTGTTTTAAATTTCTAATTTTCTTATGGCTTTTGGTTGATTTCTGTTTATGGGAGGTCTCAAGGCCTTCTTCATTCTGGTCAGCAGATGGTTGTTCCTCTGTTCCTTCCAATTTTTCTGTCTGTCCAAGAGGGATTCTTGTTTCGAAATGGGGTTCTTCCTGTGCTCTGTCCTCAGGAAAAGACATTTCAATATCAGGAAAATCTTCAACTGTTTTTGAAGAGGAGGGTTGTTCTGGGTGTATTTTTGGATTATTTGTGCCTCTTTCAAGTGAGGTTCCCAAGCTTCCCAAAACCTGGGCTATTTTTATCTCATAGCTCTTCATAAATTGTTCTATCAGATGTGATAATGTCAGTTGGGTGTCTTCCTGATCATTCCTCTGTGAGGTATGTTCTTCTTACCTAATTCCTTGAACATTCTCGCATGAATACTGTTCTGTAGAGTTCTGAAGTTCTTCGGGCTATTTTGTTGTATCCTGAATTGCTTCAGTTATTTCCTGAATTCATCTGCTTCTTCTCCTTGCCTAAATGATGGTTGTAGGGGCAGTTGTTTCTCTCTTCCTCTATTTTGTTAATGTCTGTGTTTTTGAGGTCTAGGTCTCTGTGCTTTGGGCAGGATCTACCTCAGCTTCAGTTTGAGGAGATGGGATTTCCCTTTGGGTAGTAGTCTCCTCTTCCTGACTATCTTCGATTTCCTGTGGTGGTTCTTCATGGCATAATTCAGGTTGCTCTAGTTGTGGAGGTCTATTGGCCTCAATCAGGTTATCCCAGGTCAATTTAGTTTGACTCAGTGCCTTAATTGTTATCAGTTTAACTAATCTGCGGTGGCTGATAACAGTAACAGGGTCCTTGGATTTTTGTGTTCTCAGAGCAACCTCATGTAATATGGTATTCAGAAAGAAAGGTAGATTAAGTACTAACCGTTGTTTTAAAGATGCCATCAATTTGAGGTGGTGAGGTCGAATTACATCATATTGTCCATCACAAGTGATGTATCGCTGAATTACCCTTGCAAGTTCCTTCCGTGGTTCTCTAAGGGTACTGGGGTTGAGTCCTTTTCCTTTCTTATCCAATTCTTTCCCAAGGTCTATGAAGGTTTCCACAACTTCCTTTAATACTGTGTATCATCCTGTCCACTGAATTCCTGTATTAGGGAGGCATGCGACCTCTACTAAGATTTCCAAGGTGACTGAGATTTGTATGCCCCGCACCATAGAGTTTTCCCCCTATAGATTCTGAAAGAATTCAAGCGTAACATTCGTGTCATATTCTTGCAGTCGGTTGAAGTACTCCGTCCACCCTAGCTGATGCAGGATGTCTCTCTCTTTCTCTATAAGATTTAGTAAAGTAGGTTCCCTGCACACACCTTTGCCACCCATTTTGTGAGAAAATATGGACGACTATCATTCCTGGTAGCAAAGGTGGTTAGACCAACTTTGGAGGAAAAATTACTAAGAATAGCAACTATTAGAGACAGTAAATGTATCTAAATGAAGGTATTTATTACAATCATTACTATCTGCATCGAGAAGTGTGTCAAGCATCCACTCCCCTTATTAATAGAAAGGTCGACCTCGAACATTAGCGTAGGGAAGAGTAATGAGTGTAGGTATTGGTGGTGAAAAGTAATGATTGTACGATGGCCGCCAATGGGGATTAATGATTTATGTTTGAACAACATATTTAACAGTAATCATTAAATGTTAATCTGTGTTTGTGGAATTTGAAAATACCTATACCCAAAATAATGATTTAAGGATACATGCCCCGAATAAATTAAATCTTTTTCAGTTAAATAATATCCCACATATCATAATGTTGTTACTTTTCCGTGTTATTGAATACAACTGAAATGATAGCCTCGTTATTGAGTGAAGGAAATCTAGAGAGACGCAGAAACTTGGTGTTTTAATGTAACTTCCATACCACAGGCAAAGCCATTGTTGCCAACAGGCGTCCATAGCCTCGACAGGGTTGCCTTTTAACCCGAAGATGAGTCTGTATCCTTGATACTTGTTTGAATCGTATTTTACAAAAATACCATTATCCTGGTTTGGTATCCATAGTGATAATGCCACTCACTAGATTGTAACCTAGGTGAATCAAGTCGGCTCGTGATGAGAGCTCTTATCCTTTGACAAAAGAGAATGTCAAAGGCCATTGCCCTGGTGTGGTGGCCATAGTGGGAATGTCACTTAGGTTATTATCCTATGATCGTGGTAGGCTGAATCGTGATGAGACCCCCTATTCTTTGTGGAAAAAGAGAAAAAAATATTTTGTTGATAGATGTATAAATTTATTTATTTATTTTATTATTTTTTATTTTTTTAGGGGAAAGTTTTTAAGTTTTTCTGAAAAAGACCATTATCCTATTTTGGTATCCAAATGATGATAATGCCACTCACTAGAGTGTAAATTAAGTGAACAAGCCGGCTCATGATGAGACCTCTTGTCCTTTAACAAAAGAGAATGTCAAAGGCCATTGCCCTAGTGTGGTAGTCATAGTGGGAATGTCACTTATGTTATTATCCTATGATCATGATAGGTTGGCTCGTGATGAGACCCCATATTCTTTGTGGGAAAAGAAAGAAATTCTATTGATTTATTATATTAATGTATGAAGGGAGGCTCATTTACTCCTTAAGAGTAAGGGATGGTGTAAAGAAGTGTAAGGATGACAAGTAAAAGTGTGTCGCAGATTCCTTGTTAGTTATAAACAAGAGGTATCATTTAAGTGTAATATATAAGGGAAAAGAAACGAATTATGGTGGTTACAGATTATGAACAAGGTTTAAGATATTTTGAAGGAAGTGATACAAAAAGCAATTTGATAAGGTATGGGAGATAGTCCACAAAATAATGATGGATCGTTAGAAATAATGCTAATGAAAAATTATTTTGGTGAAAGTTGTACCCCAAAAGAAAGGTTTAGTGTTTTATCAGCAAGAAAGGAATGACAAAATGAACAATAGGTGTGCAAAAAAAGAATAGCAATTGTTTCGTTCAAAGGAACAACAGGCACGCAAAAGGAATAGCAATTGTTTCGTTCAAAAGAACAGCAGGGGTGCAAAAGGAATAGCAAGCACACAAAAGGAACAACAATTGTTCTTTTCAAAGGAACAATAGGCATGCAAAAGGAACAACAATTGTTCAAAAGGAACAGCAAGCGTGCAAAAGGAACAACAATTGTTCCGTTGAAAGGAACAACAGGCACGCAAAAGGAACAATAATTGTTCTGTTCAAAGGAACAACAAGTGCACAAAAGGAACAACAATTGTTCCATTCAAACCATCTGAATTTGTAGAAACCCGGTATGTATTTTGCTTGAATTCAAGGTTGATTCCTCATCAACTAAGTTCATTTATGAGTTGGTTTATTTCAAAATTAAGTAATGGATGGTTTGTTAATGTTATAAGTTTCATTATAGTTGCCCAATTACCACTGCTAAATCATGACACATTCATTTCTCTGCAGAAGACAGAGTATGAGTAACGAGACGAAGCGGGAGTTCGAAATAGAAAAGGGTGCTAATTGAGTTCATCATGGTTATCCTCCCTAGTTTTGATTTTCTGGAATGACTGTCGAAAATAAAAAGTTAAAAAAATATATATATAGTGTCAACAGATTTCAATATTTATGGAGTTGGGGTGGCTGGATTACCTTCCCATCCAGTCAAAATTTGAACGGTAGGGTCCTTAATTACCTCCTGGTAGAAAGATTCTTTTGATGACGGTCGATGATAGAGTCGTAGACGGTGTCCATTGACCTGAAATGGAGATCCAAACCCATTGATGGTGCTTAACGTAACTATGTCATTATCATGGACTTCACTAATTTCGTATGGTCCTAACCACCATGTCTGTAATTTTCCCGGAAAATCCTGAAATCTGGAATCATAGAGGAGCACCCAGTCTCCTTTTTTAAATAGTTTTTTCTTTATATGTTTATCGTGTCAGGTTGATCTCTATTGTTGAATAATGATTGTGCGCTCTACAACAGACAAGCTTGCTTCATCCAATTCGTTGAGTTGTTGAAGGCACTATTTATGTGCTTTTGTAAGATCCAATCTAATTTCTTGGGCCATCCTTAGAGTCTTGATTTCAAAATCGATTGGGAAGATGGGTTCTTTTCCATAGGCTAAATGGTAAGGAGAGTAGCCAGTGTTATCATGCCATGTTGTGTGGTAAGCCCTTAAGGCGTTTGGGAGCTCAGAAGCCCAATTCTGTCTGTTTATTGAGACAGTCTTTGTCAGGATTTCCTCCAGGAATTTGTTGGTGATTTCCACTTGCCCATTTGCTTGTGGATGATATGAATAAGTAATTATGTGTTTGATATGATAATTATCCAGGGTGGTGGTGATTCTATGAGCTGTAAATTGTGACCCCCCATCAGTAATTACCTCTCTTGGTAATCCATAGCGTACAAATAATTTGAAAACAAATTTGATGACTACTTCTTCTGTTGCATTTGGAAAGTTTTCTACCTCTACCCATTTAATCATGTAGTTCGTTGTGACTAGAATATAGGCATTCCAATTTGACTTTGGGTTGAAGGGGCCAACGAAGTCTAGTTCCCATCTCTCAAATGGTTCCACGACTACTTGTGCTTTCAAAGGCATTTCATCAGCTTGACCTGGTTTTCCCATCCATTGACAACTATCGTAGTGTAATGCCCATATATTACTAAGGGTCATTAAGTTTCCTAAACATTTTAAGAAAGTAAATTGAAACAAAACTTCATAACATAATATTGACTTTTATAATAGCAACTTCAGTAACTTGGATTTATCAATAAATACTAAATGATTTATAGTATGAAATAAATACATAACTTAACAAGTACCTGGATCTGATGCTAATTTATATTGCCTCTTTGCTTTGTTGCTGCCTTTCTGCTCCCTGCTACACAAATCAACCCTGCCACAAATAGGAAAATAACTGCCCAAAACTACTGTCCTCCCTGCCAACTAGGAAAACTACCTATCTCCAGGATATCTACGGATATCCTGGCCCTCCGTGCCCAAAACCTCCAGCAACTCGATGCCTCCCCTGATCAAAAGCCATAGTCCAAAACACTCTGTTCCTTGCTCCCAGCAAGCCAACAGTCCACAGAGAATACAACAGGCTCACAGCCAATACCACAGTGCACAGCAAATACCACAGTGCATAGAAATTCTACTCACGGCACAATGCAATGGCTCTTGGCCAATACAACTGGCTCAGCAATCCAGTCCGCAGCATCCATCCCCACCGAATGGTGCGCACATCCCCCTCTTTCGTCCCTTATTCCTCCCTGCTGACTCCCGCCATTACTCCACAACCTCCCCCCGTCCTCCGTCCTACGTCCCCCTTTAATATTTTATCGTCTCGGGATTTCTGGGCTATCCTGCTCTGCATACGCCACCCCCTGGGCATACGCAACTCTTATTATATATTTTCTTTTTGATCTCTTAAATTTATGTCACAGGTCATTAAATGTGATCTTCAGTCAGATTATTATTACTTAGTTAATCCTCAATTATTCTTTAATTAACTCTTACTTAATAATCTTAATCATTTATCAATTTAGGGTCATTACATGTAGGTTTGGACATATTTCTTCGCATCTCTGAATATTGAGGGCCAATAATAGCCCATCTGTAGAATTTTGTGTCCAGTCCTACAGTCTACAAAGTGCCCACCACAGGGCTCATCATGTCTAGCTTTTAATATCTCATAGATTTTGTCATCTCATACGCATATGCAAATCTGGAGATCAGCTCCTATATGGAAGATATATCTGTTGATCTAGGCGAATTGTGCACTACGTTGGATGATCAGCTTTCTTTCCTTCGATGAAAGATGTGCCGGTAATCTTCTTGTTGCCAAGTAATTTGCCACGTCAGCGTACCAAGGTGGCTTTGTAGTAATGGCAAACAGATGCTCATCTGGAAATCGGTCTTCGACTGTTAAGGAGTCATCTGTTTTGGGTATGTGGGATAGGAATTCTGTGACAAGGTTTTCTCTCCCAGGTCGATCTTTGATGGTGATATCAAATTCCTACAATAATAACAACCATCGAGTGACCCGTCCATTAGTAATTGGTTTATTAGCCAGATATCTGATAGCAGAATGATCAGTATACAAAATGACCAGATAGCCTGTTATATAATGATGAAATTTATTGATGGCATGTATAACAACTAAAAACTCTTTCTTTGTTACTGTATAATTAAGTTTAGATGGATTAAGATTCTTTCTAATAAAATAAATGGCGTAAGGTTTCTTCTCCTCCTCCTATCCGAGGACAGTGCCTATGGCAATATCTGATGCATCAGTGGAGATGTGGAATGGTATTTTCCAATTTGGCCCCCTCAACACTAGTGTTGTTGAGATCAACTTTCTGAGTCCTGCAAATGCCACATCACACTTGTCAGACCACTAAAATTCTACATTACCAGTCAAAGCATGTAAAGGTGCAGCGGTTCTTGCAAAATTTTCCATAAACCTACGATAGTATCCTGAAGCGCCAAGGAAACTACATACCTCAGTTTGTGTGTGTGGTGTGGGTAGATTAAGGATTACCTCTATCTTTGTTGGGTCTACCCTAATTCCATCTGCAAAGATATAATTCCCTAGTACCACACCTTCTGACATCATCATGTGACACTTTTTGTGGCTTAAACATAACCTGGTCATGATACATCGTTCTAGTATTTTCTCCAGGTTATTCAGTGCTTGATCAAAATCATCGCCATGAGTGAAATCATCCATATAAACTTCAAGTCCTTCGTTGATCAAATCGTTGAATATGCTCAGGATGGCCCTTTGAAAGGTAGTTGGAGCGTTACAAAGTCCAAATGGTAATACTCTGTATGCAAAAGTGCCCTAGGGGCATGTGAATGTGGTTTTATCTTGATCTTCTGGGGAAATTTGAATCTGATTGTACCTGCTAAAACCATCTAGGAAAGAAAAGGATTTCTTTCCTACCAAAGTATCCAGGACCTAGTCAATGAAAGGCAAAGGGAAGTGATATTTTTGAGTGCCTTTGTTAAGTTCCCTGTAGTCGACACAAATGCGTCATTTCCCATTTTTCTTTGGGACAATCACTAGTGGGGAAACCCATCAACTATCTAAGATGGGATATATAAAATTTACGTCTAACATTTTTTGTAATTCTTCTTTAATGATATCCTTAAGGTGAGGATTTAATCTTCTTTGTGGCTGCAGATAGGTTGGGCTTCTTTTTCAACATAAATGTGGTGTGTACAGAGTTGTGGATCAATACCTTTCATATCAGAATATTCCCATGCAAAATCTTGTTGGTATTTGGAGAGGACATGAATTAACTTTTGTTGTTGTTGTTCATTTAAATTGGCATTGATGTTTAGAGGCCTCCTAGGTGTGATCTCGACGAGTTTGTTGTTATGAACAGCCATAGTTGGAATTTGTTGTTCCATTAAATCTTCCAGCAGGTCCCCCTGTGCTTCACAGTCTAGAACAACTTGGAGCATTTGGCAGGTCGGGTTGCTCATGGTGGCTGGATTATTGATAAACGCATTGATTATGTCATCCTCTAACTGATTTTTAAGTTTGAGGGCTTCTTCCTACGTAAGAGGGGCTCGTAAATCCCTCTATGGGTATCATGGTGGTGGCAATTGTGGATATACGAAAGTTGGACTAGGTTTAGCAGGAGGATATAAAATGAGGTTCTTCATGATACACCCTCTAGTGATTGTCATATTTCCTGTTCATCATCCTATGTACGCATCTGTTGTTGCAAGCCATGGCATGCCCAGTATCAATGGATGCCCTTCACGTCCACCTTTTGGATTGATGATGAGGAAGTCTGTCGGATATTCCCAAGAGTCGACAGAGATGGCTATATCATGTAATGTGCCAACTGGTTGAACTACCGATCGGTCTGCCAACTGCAACATTATTGTTGTGGGTTCGAAGGAGTTAAAACCCAGGGTATTGCAAGTTTCCATAGTCAGGATTTTGATGGCTTCTCCCAAATCAACTAGTGTATTGGGAAAAGAGAAGCCCTAGATCTGAACTGTTACTATGGGATTCCTCGGATCTTCATATTTAACTGGTTCTTGTCTACCTAAAATTAGATCAGATAAGGCTCCTACCACGTGGACTGTTGATGATGGATTTTTTATTTTTCTGATGGGTTTTCTCCCACATAGCTCTTTGATTGTTTTTGCGTAGATGGGGATGTCTTGAAGATCTTGCAGGAGTGGAGTCTTGATATATAAATTCTTGAGATCCCCTACAAGGTCGAAGTTGGGATATACGGTTGGTTTTGCTATCATCAATCTTTCAAGGAACGGAGGGGAGGGTGTTGCACCCTTATCAGGATCTTTTGATTCGACTGTGTCTCCCCCCCACTTGATTTCTTCTGTTATTTCCACAGTCGACTGTGTTATTGTTGGTTGTTTCTCCTGCCCTTGAAAAACATCATTTTCTTCAAGGGAGATTATTCGTCCCAACCTTAATCATTGTTCCTTGCACCCTACCAAGCTGATCTCTCCTTCTCCATTTTTCATAATCTAGACGAGTCGAGTCGGTCTGTTATTTGGATTTGGGTGAGGTTGGGCTGGTAGTTGAGGGCACAATTGGAACTGTGGATTTTGGGACAACTGAAATGGGGCTTGTAACGTAGGCTAAGTTTGAGGGGCCATCCCCATGGGTTGATTGTTTATCCCCACGGGGCGTTGCCAATTCTAATTCCAATTTGGGTTTTGGGAAGTCATGTTGGACCACTGTGAAGGGTAAATGTTATTATTGGAGTTTTTCCAAGATGAGGTGGGATATTGTGAGTTAGGCTAGGTAGAAGTTGTAGTTGGTTGATTCTGCCAAGCAGGGATTACAGTGGGCTAGTTTTTCCAAGTGGGATTTGCAGGTGGATATTGTTGGGGCTGCTAGTTTTGATTAGTAAACGACTGACCCTGCCATGTGCTACTAGGAGCTTGTTGGTTATACTGTTTGGAGAAGAAAGAGAAAGGGTCCTGCAATGTATTTGGGGGTCGATTCTACCATTGATGACACTGATCCATTAGATACAATGGTTTTGTTTCTTCTTCTGCTTCCCTAAAGACAACTTTCAGTCCAGGAAGCAATGGGCAGTGTTCTGTGTCATGATCCTTGGCACAGATAGCGCAAACCCAGACCATGTCCAAAGGGCAATCTCTTGGACCATGTTTCCTTCTGCACCTGTGGCAAAATATGGCTAACGTTTGTTCTTCTTCTATTTTTTTTTGTTTTGCCTGCAACACATCCAATTCTATAGTTAGAATGCTCAGAATGTTTATTTTAAAGTTTTCTAAGAGATTACCAACTTCATCTCGAGTAACACCCCCACTGGTAATATTGTTATTTCTGGTGAAGGGGGTACGTATCCCTGATCTGGTCCGTGAACTTCCTCTTGAGCACCTGATGCACAATAGGACAATGTCATCATAAGTTTCTTGATAAATATCACCTTTCCCCATTAAATTCAACGTTTCTACCCATTCATATTTCATACCTTTAATCAGAGTTTCCTTAAGTACTTCCCCTGGTAGCATGCCATTGGGTGATCTTTGTAAATTATATTGAAATCTCTTTACATATTCTTCTAATGATCCATTTTCTTTTGCAGTCATTTGAAAGATTTCATCTTTTAAGTCTCTGGTTCTACAATAATCCTGATATTTTGTCAAGAAGGCTTGTTTCATTTCATCCCATGAGTTTATAGTTCCTCCCCCTAATCCCATGAACTAACGTAGAGCTTCTCCTTTCAAAGTGGAGGGGAACAATTTTAATTTTTGGGGTTCAGAGGTGTAATCATATCCTCTACATATGACATCAAATTCAAATAAGAATGCGTTTGGGTCTTCTGAGATTAATCCATGAAAGGTTGGCAGGTTTTGTAGGGGAATAGCCTTCATGGGGGCATTGGCAATTGGATCAACTATCGGATATTCCAAAGTGGAAGTCTGGGGACGTTGTGGATTTGGTTGTGCCATTTGATCGAAAATATGCCAAAATATTTAGGGATTTCTTCATCCAGATATTTTATTTGAATTGATTGGTTATATGATCTTCTAGGGGATCTGATTGCACTCCCTCTTTCTGGAATTTCAGGTATGCCTTCTTCTTTTGCAGGAGATTTAGGATTGGGTGGTGGGTCTGTCTTAGTTATCCCACTAGTTTCTCCTTCTCCTTCCTCCATATTACAAGAGTTTCCCTCTCCTAAAGGGTTGAGGGGTGGAATATCTATGATCTGAAAACTTAGCTCAGTCCCTTCAGT
This sequence comes from Picea glauca, assembly GCA_000966675.3. Lineage (NCBI taxonomy): Eukaryota > Viridiplantae > Streptophyta > Pinopsida > Pinales > Pinaceae > Picea > Picea glauca. The sequence goes on from JZKD02S0184710.1 coordinate 725,837, forward strand.
TTTGCTATGAATCTCGGTGTGGGTTGTAGTTGGTGAAGCTGCTAGCTGAGGGATTCGGGTGGATCCTTTTCTAGGTCCAACCGAGGCTTGAGATTCTGCTTTTCGGATGATGTTGTCTATGAAAGTGCTTCTTCCAGAGAGCACCAAGCCCTAGGGTTTAGTAATTTTTGGTGGAGGTTTTGGTTTTTCAAGATCTTTCTTCTTAGTTATACACACTTCACACAACAAAAAGGAAAAAATTCAAAAAAGGAAAAAAAAAAACACCTATGCAACCTCTTAATGCGTCAGTTGGAGGTAGGCGCTGGTATAAGAATATTACTTATTGTCTGCGTAGGTTATTACCTTCTGTCTTCAATACCTCATCCTCCAGAGGCACAATCTATGCTACCTTTGACATTCTTCCCCGGCAACAGTGCCAAAATGTTGGACTCTAAAGATGTCTAAAAACAACCTTAGTTTAACATTAATTTATCAACCCAAGGATTCGTCTTTTATCTCAAAGAATATCGACAAAGTCTATGCAGATAGCTTATAGAGGCTAAAATCGTGTAGCAAAAGCAAATCTGAGTTTGTCAACAATCAAGTTCTTCAAACATTCATTAAATATTATAGGGATTGAAATCTAAAGCTATGCAAAAGGAAAGGAACTAGCTAATCTATTGAATTCATTCTAAGAGTAGTAATTGAATCTAGATAAAGACTTGCAGGAATTGCTATCATTATGAATTAGAATTGTTGAAAATAAAGAGGCGAAATACTCCATCTATGGAAAGGAATAGATACTGTAATCTAACTGAAAAGAGACGACAATCATATTTCTATTGAAATGAACAATAGCTATATTCTAGTAGAAAGGAACAACAAATGTAAACTAAGTAAAAGGAAAGACAAATGCAACCTAAGTAAAAGGAACAACAAATGTAAACTTATGAAAGGAACAGTAGATGTGAACTTATGAGGAACCTTCAGGCATCAAATCTCAGTAATAGGAATTGGAACAACAATCATTCAATACTTCAGGGAATCTCTATTTCTTGCAATTGACATGAAACCATCAACACACTTATGCGTTTGTTAACTACTATAAAAGAGAATTGAATCACAAGACAGAATTTGATATGATATAATTACAGATCGAACAGTAGCTCCTTTAGACAGGGCCCTCGGTCCTTAGAAACACTGTTATTTGAAACTCAGTATATAAAAATGGAAAAACTATTCAAGGCTTCTATTGATTTCATAGCTGGTACAACATTTCTACAAAAACTACGAACGCATAGCAATTCTATATTCTCTATTCTTGAGTGCAAATATCCCCCTTCTTCAAGATCTATTTACCCCTTATATGTTACAATAATCTAGGTAAATTAAGCTATCCTAAGGATCGAGATATCCTCATGATTGCTTTACTATTACAATGAGTAACTCAATTATCTTTAAAATTGCTTTGCGCCATAAAGTCTTCAACCTCCAATACCTTGCACATCTTCAAGATTCCCCTTGCTATCTTGGGTTCAACAATATTTAACCAATCCTGCAATAAAACCAGAAAATTCCAATCATATTTAGAATCTATGTAATCTAATCTCCAACAATCAACGCTAAAGGGTATATTATTCATTTTCTATTCTATTGGCTTCTAAATAATTGAAAATTCAATCAAAATAATATCATGAAATGTGGGAAAAAGGAAGATATTTATACCCTTTTCAGAACCTAATAGCTTTCACCGGCATCATCACTCTTTTTCTACGTTTTCCTGGGTGCCATGGTACCTATGATAAGAAGCAAGTAGCTATTACAGAAAAGAAGGCATAAGATTTCTCAAATACAACTTGCTAATTTACTGAAAGTGAGAAAGAAATTTGAATTGGAAACCTTTATTCATCTTTAGCCTGCCTTAATTAGACTGTTCTTTCTACAGTCGATAAATTCATTTTCCTTAATGAGGAGAGTACGTCTGGAGATACACGTCTTACACTATAAGATATTTCATTAATATATAATAACTGTTGCCAAATATCGTCGATTCGAAACTGGGAGTTCAAATGAAATGTCCTTGTCCCGAAAAGTGAAAATGCGAAAGACTAATTTATATCATTAACCTTTTTTTAGATGTTAATTTAATCACACTTAAACACTTAATACCTTTGGGACTCCGAGCTTCAGGGTTTTTTGGATGAGATGAGTGATATTTCTCCGATTTCAAAAACGCGACTGATTAATCAATATATTAAGTGTGTTTTAAACCTTTAATTAATCATGATTAGAAGGGATTTCGGGACTTACAGATCAGGATTTTGAGTTGTCGCTTGAGTTGAGATTCTCGAAAAGAAAAAATGTGAGAAGCTTAAATTACCGTTAAAACGTTTTTAATTATTCTTATTAACTTTGTTTAACTTTATTTAAAATTATTCTTCATGACTTCAGTATCGGGACTTTGGGGTTTTCATTAAATATCAAACTTCATAGATCGTAGAACCCTGAAACCCGAAACTTAAGAAGCTTTTTAACATTTGACTTTCCCTTAAAACCAAGGGTGAAACGATAATCTGTTCTTACATTTAGACTGTTGGATTGATCAGATGACCATTTTTTCGATGATGATTAGCGATTGCATTTTTTTCTCTTATTATTTAAAAAAAAAACGAAATTTCATTTTAATGTAAGATTATTTTTAGGAAAATATAAATTTTGTTTCAGCATAGGCTCCATCTAGGGATCTCGTCTCCTTGCAGGACGAGAAGAACATGTAGATCGAGTGCCTTCATTGGGTGAATGGATTCATTATTACAGTGTTGTGAAACAAACTTTAGAGAAAAACCATCATGACCTTAAGATTTCATCCTTGACTTTGAAAACTGATCTGAAAAGATCTTGTAATGATTGTGGTTGAGTTATTAATTGCATGTGTTAATTAACCATTCATGAAGCTAATGAAAGAGGATGAAGATAAGAGAATTATATCATAGCCATAAACTCATATATAGAACTGAAATGAAGCAATAAGAACAACAAACCATAACAAGAGAAGTGATAACGGAGTTCGACACAAAATTGCCTACGTCTTTGGGCCTTTATCTCAGTGGGGGGGGCCTCTTTATTTATGTTCAAATCTCAATAGGTACATTGAAGTAGTGCCATAAGTCTACAAGACTAATTTGTTCATGTTCTTCCAGATCTTTAGAACCCAACAAAAGAAACGACATGCAAAACGGATGACCGGAGCTCCCAAAAATGGTCCGCAAGCGTCTGCTCCTCAACAGCTTCCCTGCATAAAAATGGATTTGGCTTGGCTTTGATTTAGCATAAATTTTCTCTGACTGTCCTCCATGGCCTCAAACAGGTCTGGTTTTTATAGATCTGAATTTGGTTATTCATCCCCAACTTCCTCCCAAAATCTGGGCTCAAAAAGAGCTCAATATCTCCCAATAATGGGCAAAATCCTCCATTAACAGGCATAAAATCCATAAAAAAATCCACTAACATAGGTAAAAACCCACTTTTAAACATCAATATGGGCTTACGCCCCCAAATCAAGCATGTGACCCCCTATTATTGGTCATATACAGTAAAATTTGGCCAAGCGCTAGCCCAAAGGGATAAGCGTTGGCCCTTAAATCTCGCTAGCCCCTGATTTTATTGCGCATAACATGTGACTTGGTCTAAAATAGGAAAAACCCATGTGCGCCTTATCCATGGCCCCCCTTGGTGGCTAGTCTTATGGTTAAACAAACCACAAGCTGGGGCTTAGCCCCATCCCCTTTCTACCCTCCATGCAAATACATTACAACATTTAAATTTTAATGTGGGTTATATTTAATAAGCACCATTGTGGCGCGTTGTCCATTTGGACCTCTACCAAAGTGCTTGCCTCTCTCCAGAGATCGCGGGATCGAGACCCATGAGCTCCATAAAAAATTTCCATTCAAACTAGTGTTGGGGTGCCACGTGGCAGCCCATGTCTGGGCCACGTGGTGCCCTTTCATTGGTCCTCAACTACCACTTGTCAATGTTGCATTCGTCCTTGTCACTACCTAGTCACCCTACTGCCTGTGCTACCACATGTCACTTATGCCACTTCCATGTGTCACCTCCAGAGAGTGCCACATCACCTTTTGACTGTTGACTTTTTTTTTACTCTTTAGCTGTTTGGGAATCTAATCAGAGTGCAATAACTCTCGCATACGGAGCCCATTGAGAAAGTAAATATATGGCCGGAATCAGCACGACAAGCCGGTCACAATGGAATTGGTTTTGTTCGATTTTGAGAACTTTCATTTTTTAGCCTTTTTGAGCCCTGTCAGGCTCCTGGATCCAATTCTAGATCACCTCTCCCCACTAAAGGACCTTTTGGTCCCCAAAAATTTACTGACCAGTCAACAAGCTCAAGATAGGCCACCCGACTTATCCTCTGTCTCTGAACTTTGTCCTGTGCACCTGTCTCATCAAGATCAACTGTAACACAATCATGACAACTGACAACATATTCTTAGCCATTTGAACCCTGTTACATCTTACTGAAACCACTATCATCCATGTAGACCACATTACTAATGATAGCATAAAAAAAATGATTGCAAATGAGTTGATGTACTTATAATATTTGCACGACATGAGCTTATCTTGAAGCAACATATGATTGATTTTCCATTCAACACTCATTTCATGTTCTTGCTTAAGATCGATTACTTCATTTGCAACAATTATTGGTTTGTTGCTTGCTTGCACTGCCTTCTTTAATTGTTCCATATTTTGAAGTATTTTATTTTCTTCAACATGATGAGCATGAACCACATAATCTTGACCTGCTTTGGTTAATTGATATTGATTCATTTCCCTGTAGAATATTTCCTTACAATCATATAAGTATGGACTACCTAAGACCATTCCACATTCTCTTAACGACACTACATCACATGTTACTTTGTCCACATACTTAGATGAAACTGCAAATTTAATTGTGCACTTCTTTGTTATGTGCATTTGATGATGATTGTTTATCCATTTAAGTGTGTAAGTCTTATGATGTACTTGTGTTTTTAACCCCAATTGCTTAACCAATTCTTTTGAGATTAGATTAGCTTGATATCCACTGTCGATTAATGTGTCTATCTTAGTGTGTCGCATGATGGTCCTTATATGAAATAAGTTACTTCTACAATCAATGTCTTCACCAATTTTACCTGTCATACCAACCAATGAGAACTTAGATTTGTCACCCGAATCCGATCCCAAGTTTGTGGGTCTTGTTGTCGCTGGAACTGTTTGCCTTCCCTTCTTTTCCTTGAACCACTTTGGCCTCTTCTTGGGATGCAACTGCTAACATTTGTCCTCATCATGTCCCTCTTTCTTGCAATGCTTGCAAGAGGGCTTCTTGTCCTTTCTTGCCACTGCATTTGAATTCTTTCCATGCCATTTCCTCTTGTCCTCTTTCCTTGAAGACGATAATTCCCCTAATACACCTTCTTTCCCTACTTCAATATACATCGCTTGAACAGAAACCTCATCGAGGGTTAGTGGGTCCAAGCATGAATACAATGTTTCTAATAAGTGTAGGTAAACCTCCTATATACTTCATAAGGGTTTCTTGTGTATGTAAAGGGATATCTAACATCAATGCCATTTTTCGAAAGCCATCAGTATACTCTTGCATTGTTTCTCCTTTTCTTAGTTTTAAATCTTGCCATTCAATTGATGATTTTTCTTTATAACCCAAAGGATAGAATTTCTTCCTAAGTGAAGAAATAAAAATTTTCCATGATGGAAATACATTACCCACTTGTTGCGTTCCGTTTTGCAACTTGCTTTTCCACCATATGAGAGTTGTTCCTGCAAGTCTCAAAGATGCCAACTTGATTTGTGTAGCCTCATCCTTGATCTGTTGCACACTGCAGTAAACCTCCATCTGCCTGACCCAATTGTCAATTATCTATGCATTAACTTCACCATCATATATGGGTAACTCAAATTTAACATCATTTTTTAATAATGACATTTCATTCTTATGTTTATGAGCATGTTTCTTTGCATTAGATTTAGAACTTGAACTTGAAGAAGAAGGAGAAGAAGGGGGTGATGATAGAGGTGAAGGAGGAATCTAAGGAGGATCCTCTCCCTCTTCACTTTTTCCCTTTGAAGATTTCCCCAAGAACTGGTCTCTTTCGTTCCAAGTAATCCTCCTACAAAACTTTCACCATCTCCGACATAGCAAGGAAAGTTTTTTGAAACTCTTTCTCATCAACAGAAAGTCCCTCTTCTGATGCCATATTCTCGCTATGAGAAGATCTCTTTCTCAATCCAATTAATGGATTCTCTACAACAAGCTCGCCTTCATCACGTTGTATATTTTCCCTGGTTAACATGCAAAACTCAAATCCAAACGTCAACTAACTCTGATACCACTTGATCCAAAAAGATCTTTTAATGACTGTGGTTGAGTTATTAATTGCATGTGTTAATTAACCATTCATGAAGCTAATGAAAGAGGATGAAGATAAGATAATTATATCACAACCATAAACTCATATATAGAACTGAACTGAAGCAATAAGAATAGCAAACCATAACAAGAGAAGTGATAACGTAGTTCGACACAAAATTGCCTACGTCTCCGAGCCTTTGTCTCAGTGGAGGAGGCTTCTTTATTTATGTTCAAATATCAATAAGTACATCACAGTAGTTCCATAAGGTTGCAAGACTGATATGGTCATGTTATTCTAGATCTCTAGAACCTAGCAGAAGAAATGACGCGCAAAACAGATGACCGGAGCTCCCAAAAATAGCCCCCAAGCGTCTACTCCTCAACAACTTCCTTGCATAAAAATGGCTTTGGCTTGGCTTTGCTTCAGCATAAATCTACTCTGGTTGTCCTCCATGGCCTCAAATAGGCCTAGTTTTTATAGATATGAAGTTATTTATTCATCTCCAACTTCCTCCCAAAATCTGAGCTCAAAAAGAGCTCATCATCTCCCAATAATGGGAAAAATCCTCCAGAGATATGCCTGCAAATTTGAACTTAAGAATCTTTTTAACATTTGACTTTCCTTTAAAACCAAGGGAAACTCCATAATATTTTTTTACATTTAGACTGTTGGATTGATTGGATGACCCTTTTTTCGACGGGAATCCCATAAGCGTAGGATGTAGATCCAGCCGGAAAGAGGAATAGTTACCAAAGCATATTGTAATTCATGTATAACAGCCTATCAGATATGTGGATGTTGCTTCACTGCCAGCGAGCCTGTTCAATACCCCGATGAAGTTATCAAATTTCTCAGATTGAATTTCTTTTCACCACTTCCATTGATATTTTAGCATTTAAATGCTTATATGAGGGCAATCATGTTATGAATTTCCTTTCTTCATCTCTTTGGACTAGATGGGGGCAATCATTTAAATGAATTTTATTTCACCATCTGTCTTGTTTAAAAAATTGAAGTGGGGGAAATCAACCGGTATACATTATACCCGAGAAAATATATTTTTAAGATTTACAACAAAGGTCTGTTAACTAACTTTAATTGCTCTGGACTAATCCTCTCCTAACCTTCAAACATCTTTTCCTTTAGTGAATTTCTCAAGGGGAATTTTATTATATTTTTCAGGTATTTTCCTTGAGAGAAATTGATCAATTTATTCTTGTTAGAATGACTAAGAGAGTTAGGATTAACCTAGACATACTTTTGGTTCAGCTACAGTTAAAGGAACTATAAAAAAAAATCTCATTCTCGTTTTGAAGGTTATCTTGTGAGTTTCCAAAATTAAGGTGAAACATTTCTTCTCTTAAGAAGATTATGGGAAGATATCAAAGATCAGGTAAAGAAATGGCTTGATCAAAGTCAGGGGGAAAGTAAGGGGCTTCAAATATTCTGTTGTAGGCACAATTGCTCCTAACAAGTTTCTTACTAAACTCTGGGAACTTTTCATTTAATTCTTTTTATTGCTTATTTTTCATATATATATATATATATATATATATATATATATATATTGGTGAACATGAGATTATTATCTTACTTGTTTACATATCCTGGAATATTTTAGCCTGAGTTTTTAAGACAAAAATTCATACCTCGGTAGTTTTTATACTTATAGCCAAATAGACTGTCATTTCATTACCTTTTTCGGGAGACAATCAATGTGAGTATCCATGCATGTCACCTTTTCTATGTTTCTAGTCTCTTGGCTTATTAGAAAGTCTCCTGCAACGAGATAAAAATGATAGCTATCAAGGACTCTAGTAGATTAGAAGCCTTTTATTGCAATTTTTGACCTATTTTGTATATATATATATATATTAGTGGGCCTTTTTTTTTACAGTGAAAAGAAAAAACTTACCAAGGAAAGATAATTATAAACAAAACATGAAAACAAACCGGTATGTACAATGAGAGTTCAGAAACATATTACTACATGAAGTGTTTAAGGTATCGCCCATTGATAGGGGCATTAAGAATCTTTCCATCGAAATTTTCTAATAAAAACACATGTTTTCCCTCAGAGGATGTGATTTTGTACGAGTCTCACCAGATCTGATCAAACTTACCATGTTTACCAACATCTTCTTTCTTGGATTCCCATTTTAGGACCAAATCACCGAGGAGGAATTCTCTATCTTTTTGTTTTTTGGTCAAATAAGGATTTCATATTATCTTTGTATCTTTGTATCTTTTCATCTACTTCGGCCCTATTTTGATGAACTTCAATTAGCTGATTTATCCTCCTGGTAATGTCATTTGGCTCTTCGTTTGAGTCCTGCCAGAGTTTCATTACTGGCAGTGCTAGATTTATTGGTAGAATGACGTCAGTACCATATACCATATGAAATGGAGACATTCTGATTGACCATTTTGTACTTATCCTGTTAGCCCACAAAGCATACTTTAAATGTACATGCCATGTTTTCTTATTTCCGGTCAGTACTTTATTAATTATAGTGATCAGGCTTTTGTTAGATGACTCGGCTAACCCATTTCCTTGTGGATAATAGGTCATGGAGTGTCCCAACACAATATTGTATTTTTGGCAAAATCTTATCATGGCCATGGACTTGAAGGCATGAGCATTATCGGTCACTATTTTTCAAGGAGAGCCAAATCTTGATAGAGTATTATCCTCCAAAAAACTGATCACTACTGAGTCAGTGTCATTTCGAGTAGGAATAACTTCCACCCATTTGGTGAAATAATCGGTGGCGGTTAGAATCCATTTGTGTTGAGCACTCGAGTGTGGATGAATTTCTCCAATAAAATCAAGACCCCATTGCTGAAATGGAGCTTTAGTTTTAACTGGCACCAAAGGTAATGTCGGGACTTTCTGCTTGCATGTAAACAACTGACAAGGATTACAAGTTCGGACTTTAGTGTTTACATCAGTGAATAATTTGGGCCAGTAATACCCGGCTCTTAGGATTTTATAAGTTCTTTCTCACCAAGCATGGTGTCCTCCACACACTCCCTCGTGGAATTCATCTATAACCTTTTCTGTTTTGGTTTCTACAAAGCATCTCAGTAGGAAACCTAGGGGGTCCTTCCAATACAACTTACCATCTATAATACAATATCTTATAGCGTATAACTTCAATGTCCTAGATTTAGATGGGGTAAGAGTCAATAAATAAGAAACAATATCATGGTACCAGACTGAAGAAGAGTATTTTTTCAGAATTTCAGTTGTGGGCACCGTGACATCGAGTTCATTTATCTCTAAAAATCCTTCGTTCTCCTGCAGATGATTTATTCCAAGCGCTTTCAAATTTGATTCAGCCAATAATTTAGTCAAACCCTGACCTTTAGTAAGTTTAGTTGGTTTAAATTCCAGGTCGAACTCCTAAATTTTGGCTAACCATCTTCCCCTCCTTCAATCACTGCCAGGTTGAACTAGTATATCCTTAACAAAATTGGTAGGCACATAAGCAATGATCTTTGAATGCAGTATGTAAGTTCTGAAAGCTTTGAGAGCTTTCACCATTGCATAGGCTTGTTTTTCCAATATGTCGTATCTTAGCTTAGCATCTCTGAGACTTTTACTAAAAAATGCAATGGGTTGTTCAAAACCCTCATCATTTTTCTGTAATAGTACGACTGCAATTGTATGTTCAGAAGTGAAGGAAAAAAGCAGAAACTCTTTCAAATAATCAGGACTCGCTAATATTGGTGCTTCGCTTATAACCCTTTTGATGTGTTGAAATTATGCTTTGGCTTCAGTGGTCCACTTAACTTCGCTACCCTTCTTAAGCATATATGTAATCAGTTTTACGATTTCAACAAAGTTCAGGATAAATCTTCTCAAGAATTTTTTTTTCCTAAAAATGACTGAATTTCTTTTACATTTCTAGGAACATTTATAGTATCTATTGCTTCGATGCTTTTCGAGTCGATATTGATTCCATCCATAGACACTATATGGCCCAAGAGTTTACCTTCTTGCATTGAAAAATGAGATTTCTTGGGATTCAGTGACAAACCAAATTTGCGACATTTTTCGAAAGTTTGTTTGAGGTGTGCTAGATGTTCTGCATCAAAATTAGAAAAAATAGTTAAATCATCAAGGTAAATAACAACAAACTTATATCTTTCGCCAACAAAATCGATGTCCATAGCTCGTTGGAAAGCTTCTCCTGCATTCATTAAACCGAAAGGCATTTTGTCATACATAAAGGTACCCCAAGGGGTAGTGAATGCATTTTTTTCTTTATCATCTTGATGTAATGCAATTTTATTGTAGCTTGAAAAGCCATCAATCATAGACATTCAGTTAGCTCCAACTACTTTCTCTAAAACATGATCCATCTTAGGAAATGGATAATTGTCTTTAAGTGACGATCTGTTTAGATTTCTAAAATCTACACACAATCTGATTTCACATTTTTTCTTTCTTACTAGGACTAAATTAGCTACCCACTCAGAGTATCTCAATGGGCCAATAATCTTGGCATCCAGAAGTTTCTTGACTTCTTTCTCTATCACAGGCAGTAATATAGGACTAATCTGTCTGAGTTTATGCCTAAAAGGTTTAACACCTTGTTTCAGAGGGATTTTATGTTCCATTATAGTAGTTTCATAGATTCTCAATTCATCGTAGGACCAAGAAAAAACATCTTTATATTGTCTAAGCAACTTGGCATACTTATTTTTCATTTCAGGAGGAAGGTACTTAGACAGTTTTACCAACCTAAGATTTTCTTTGGTACCTATATCGAAATCTTCAATCTATTCTAGTTGAGGCTGTAAACTAGACTTCAAAGGGATGTCATCATGATTAAATAACCTTTCTAATGGAATCAGACCCTTGGGGATATTCCCCTTCCTGCATGATCCAAACAGGATCATTCTGGTTTTCTTGGTCAACATGTGTTTCGGCAAACTCATCTACCATTTCTAAAAATTTCCTGAGATGTTCATCATCCTCAAAAACTTGCCAATGTTGTATGTTATTCAGTATGGAAGGCCTATGTCTCATTTCTATATGATATTTAAGTTTAAAAACCATTGGAGGTGCAAAGGTCGAGGCTACTTCAGCCAATGAATCTTCTCATTGATTTTCAATCCTAGGGATGTAATGAACATTAACTGATGAAAAGAAGTTCTCAATCAGATCCCAAGCGCAGTTCCTATAAGATATTAACCTTGGGTGATTAGCCTGGTATTGACGATTGATTTTTTTTATGATCAGTTCAGCATCACCATAGACTTTTAAGTTTTTTATTTTTTATTTTCTGGCAACTTCTAATCCTAGGACTAGAGCCTCATATTCACAAACATTGTTAGTATAATCAATGTCCCATTGTAGTCTATAAGAAAAAGGTATAATGAACTCATCATCGGGTGCCATGAAAAACACTCTAGCTCCTGCTCCTTCACAAGATGAAGCGCCATCAAAAAACATTTTCCAAACTTCCGAACTATATACATCTTTATTTATTTTTTATTCTTTTTATTTTTTCTTTTCTGTACATCTTTCTTCGATACGTACATCAATATCATCATCAATAGATATAATACAATTCCCTAAATCCTGATCAGCAATATAAATAGGGTAGTTATTTGGGTTCAGTGGGTCACTTATCGTAAACGCCAACCTGGTTTCTCTGTACAAGCGCGTGAACTGTCCTCCAAAAACCAGGATCGTGGCATATGTCATGTCGAGTTGGAGGGATCCTCCAAGTTTGGCACCCTAAGACCTGGATAACAACATGCCATACTTTGGGGGTATATCAACAACAACCACATCCATTAGAACTCTTTTCACAAGTATATGTGCAAGATTAACTACTAAATCTTTTATCATACCTATACATTTAACTTTTCTCGAATCAAATGAATACAGATATCCATAAGGTCAAGTGATTTTGAGACCAAGTTTATCCATAATGGCTTTAGGCATTACATTGTGAGAAGCTCTAGAATCTAGCATGAAATTATGGAGCAGGTGATCGTGCATAGTTAGTGTGATATAGAAAGGGGAAATGGTATCTCTAGTACCTTCTAAATGTGGACCGAAAATTATATTAGGCTTCTCATCTTCTAAATTTATAACGCCAACCTGACTTCGGCAATTTGCTTTCGGCAATTTCCTTTATGTATATTGTATTTTTTACGAGTTCGACAAGAGGTATAGGGATTTTTATTTTACTGATTTCATTTTCCAGACTGAAATTTCCCGTTGTTTTATCAAATTCTATGGCTTGAGTTTCTATCCCCTTCTTTTCAGTTTTACTTTTTTGTGAGGTTTTTATTTCAGCCACAGGATACTCCGTTTTCCTTGTGTTGATGATTGATATTTCTGTCAGCTTTGCCATGGTAGGTTGTGTGTTAGTAGTCTTGGTTTTAACAGTCTGCTTTTCAGCAGCCTTTGGAACTGTCTCGTCATCACCAAGATTACCTATGCCATCGCCAAGATTACCTATGTCTTCTTCTAATTCCTCGAAATCTTGCATGTCTTCTCCTCCTATAAAATTTTCAATTTTGAAGGGGGCTTGAAGTTTTTAGTCCTCATTCTTAATTTGCCTTTGTTGTGTTTGAGGGTTAGGATTCCTTTTGAAATCCTTTCTAGGGAAATGATCATTTTTTGATTGATCCAATTCCATTCTTGAGATCTTATTCGAAAATTCTTTAATTATTCTCACCATATCATCCATCTTGTCTTCTGAAGACCTCCCAGATCTAGAGGGTCCTCCTTGTTCCTTGTAACTTTTGGTTTCTTTATTTCCTATTTCAAATTTTGTTTTTAACTTCCCTAATGACATCATATTTGACTCAATTTCTAAAGCATCATCTTGCATTTTAGTGAGATCTACATATCTCCTTTCTCTCAACAATAGGGCAAAACCAGGATCAAAAGCCACAAAAAAAGTTACTTTCGTTGCAGGTTAGGAAGGTTTAACCTCAACTAGAATTTTATTATACAATTTATTAAACCTTTGGGTGAATTCAAGAACTGATTCTAATTTTTTCTTTTTCAGAGCCCCAAACTCGGATAGATAGTAGAGATGATCTTTCCTTTCTCCCCATTGTCTGATAAAAGCATTTTTCAACTCATCATATGACCTTAATGATCTTACTACTAGACCTCGAAACCAGGTTCTCACCTTTCCTTCAAAAGTCTAAACTAGGAGTCTTGAGTAAACATCCTCATGTTCGAGACCAGAGATGTCAGCAAATTGATCAAAGAAATTGATGTGTTCTGTTGCGGTTAAATCACCTTCTCCTCTGAATTTCGACAGATTTTTCATGTAATTTTCGGGTAGGTCATGGAGAGGAACTGGGCGGACCAAAGGAGCATACCTAGCAGCTACTTTGGCAAAGATTCGAGGGAGTGGTATTTGACCGCCTTCTCCTTCTCCTCCACCACTACCCACGACACCACCCCTGTCCCCACCTCCTCCAGCCGCAATCATTAATAATTTTGAGGGTGAAACTTGGAGATTATGAAGAGGAATTTTAAAGGGGTGTGGTAACCCTTTGGTTGGGGCTGAATAGGGCAAGATGATTTTAGGAAACTGGTCGTCAAGTGATGGGAAACTTGAAAAAGAGGGACTTGGAAATTGTGGACTGGTTTCTTTCGACTCACAGGGTGAATATATAGGAGAATCAACGAGAGTTGAGTCAAGGTATATAATATATTCATCGGAGTCTTGAGAGATGGGAGACTGAACCTCAGGAAGTGAAGAAAAATCAATCGAGGCGGTAAGTGAGATAGATCTTTTACCTTTATTGGTGAAAGAAACAATTGAAAAAGTCTTAGTTTTAAATTCGGGTGAGACCAATGTAGGCTCTAGGGTTTCGATTCGATTATGTAATGATCCCAAGCCAAATTCTTTCTTGGAATCACTAACTACTACTAATTCATTGAGTTGTTAAGTGCATACAAGATTCATCAACACATGGAGATCATAATATATTCAAGATGTAGAAGCACAAGCAAAGATCTGACCTTTTTTTTATGAGCAATGTAAGATCAATACAATAGATGGTCGATTTGGCATAAACCTCAGATGGTCGTACAAGCAATAGATATGAGCTGCTACAAAATGCTCCCGATAATACAAAATAAGCCTCCAAAGGCTGGATATACAATGAAGACTGAATCAAGCAGATCTGAGCCGTACTAATGCTCAACCTCCAAGATGGAAAGTGCCACGTCCTGCTACCATGCTGAAGCCCTCAATAATTCTTCCCTACTACCAAAGTGTCCAATCACCCTAAGAAATATGCCAAATGATAGATCGGGCAACTGTAAGGACAACCCATATGTCCAAATTCTCAAATCCACTCTCAAACCCCGTAGATCTGAATTCCTCCACTGAATGGTGCGCCCCACTAGATGACTGAAACCCTAGCTGGTTCGGCCCTGATGAAGGAAGCCTCCAAATGCTATGAAACTCTCCAAGAATATAGATCGGGCTATGAGAATCCCGTGGGAAAAGTTTCAGACTCAGATCTCAAGCAGATATCCCTAGATCTGAGTTTTACTGAATCATAGGATGTCCCCTATGGCTCCAAGACGTCCCAATCTGCAGACAAATGTAGAATGATGATAACCCTCCAGAAAATCCCTCAAACTGATGGTCCTCCCCTGCAAATAAAACCCAACTGTCGGAATGGCCCCAGGCCCTCAAGATAAGCTGGATCGAACCTCCCTCTAGATGATGGTGCACCCTTGTTGGAAACACAAGAACAGTATGGCCTGCTACCTTCTGAAGCACTAGATGGAGATGGGCTGAGACTAGAATGGTGTGGAGGAGTCTTTCATCCTCAAGACCAAGCTGCGGAACAAGGTGAGTGGATATTTCACCACTGAGTTTCTCACAAGGGTTTGTACAACAAAACCCCCAAACTGAATGCTCAAGAGAAATAGCAAATGCTAATCCAAAACCAAAATGAGTAATAGGTGCACCCCAACCTCTTACTTATACTTTTTCTTCTAATTCTTTGTTGAGTTAGGTTAACTCCCAGGGTTAATCTTCTATTCTTCTGTTGAGTTATCTTTTACTCCTTTATCCTTTTCCTT
>JZKD02S0184710.1:747233-760791 GCA_000966675.3 Picea glauca
CCTTCTAATTCTCTGTTGAGTTAGGTTAACTCCCAGGGTTAATCTTCTATTCTTCTGTTGAGTTATCTTTTACTCCTTTATCCTTTTCCTTTCTTAAGTCAAATTAAAAATATAAATTTTAACTTCTTGACTTTCACCCCCTCATGTGTGAGACTATGACCTAGTGGGGGTGCCCAGGCCACTGAGTCTCCTCATCACCTCTCTAAGAGGTGGGGGACATTACAGATTGGTGGATAGTTCTCTGCAAAGGAGTGGGGTATTTGACCTTTCAAGTAGATCCTTAGCATTCGACTGTGTGAATTTAGGTTGATAAATCTTATTTGTTGACGAAGCAGTCTGTTTAAGGTATCTTCTTGATTTGAAAAAAACATCTGGGTCGGATATAGGCGAAGGTTGTTTGTCATCATTATTCTTCCTGGTATTATTTCGGTTAAAATCCAGTTTATTAATCGTGGAGTCGCCAAGTGAAAGATGAAGGTAGCCTTATAAAGTTTTCAATCTTTGTTCACTATCAAAGAAATAAAATGTCAATGTCGTTATTCCCAGGGAAAATATTTTTGTTTCTTCGTTCCCCAACAACGACGCCAAAAGGATGTTGTTCCTAAGTTTATACTTTAAGGATTTAAAGTATATTGTTAAGGCATCCGAAATTAAAGAGGGTTTTAGTATATGTAAAGGAAATCAATTCTTTAGGTAAAGAAGCTATGGTTGGTTTCTGAGTTGTCTTTGTCTAGCTTCCAATTGTTCCTAGACGCTTTTGTCCTGTTCAATGGTTTCCCATGAACGTTCAAGTTCAACCCCGGTGGTGGTCGTCTCAAGGATAGTATTAAACAAGGTTAACGCAATGCTGGTTTGATCAGTGATTCCAGGCTCTATATTAGATTGTCTTGCAACAGGAACAACCATGAAGGAAAGAAAATTAAAAGATCTGTTACTTTGTTTTTTAGGTTCGATGTTTCTAATTTAGATCATATGAGAGAAGTTCCCAAATTTGAATTTATTATATAACAATTTTAGAGGTCGTTTCCCGTTCCTAAGTTAATTTGAAAATAATAAATGAGATGAAAGAAAACATAAAGTTGTTTAAACCACATGAGGCATCAATCATGGAGGAATCTCACTTTGTAACAGAAGAAGAAAATAAACAAGGAAACTTTAATGAAGCATAAAAATATAGTGATATGAATAATCCATAGGTCTTGTGCCTGCTAATAACAAACATAGAGGAAAATTTGCGAAATATTAGATGACCAAATATAGCATAACTACAGAAGATGTTGTACTAAATTGTAGCTTAAGAATTCATCAAAGATATATAATAAATGGTGTTGAACATGAAAGTATAGAGGAACACATAACTCAGGGTTGATAGGATATGGAATCTTTGTTTTGCATTGTCATTAATTCTTGTAAAAAGAAGTCTCTCTACTACAATCAGCGAGAAAAAACCCTTTTTAAGTCTTTGAAATTATATTTATATAAAAATCATCAACCCTGAATGGTTGGTATTTTCCTAACTCCTAGGTGTTAACGGTTACAAAATACAAACTTGAATTGTTTCTCTTGATTACCTTTTACCTCTCTACCACTCTGACAAAATGAACATGCATATGTTGCTTCGTTATCTCTTTGAAGTATCTCCTTCATTTGGTCTGAGACACTCAACACACCTACCAAGAAAATGTACTAAGCTTCTGGAAGGTTGTGTCATGTCCTTTGCTTCAAACAAATACAACTTCCTCTGAATTTTCGACAACTTTTCTTCAATCCTCTTATCTTCAAACTTTATTGATTGTAATTGTAAATTCAATTTCACCAACCATCTATCCATTAGGGTGACATCAACCTGTTTTAATTGTGAAATTTCAATTTGACTTTCATTCAAACTCTCTTTTAGGTTCAGTTGATGTCTTGTATTATTGATCTGTCCTAGTAATCCACGACAATCGCCCTTTCCAATGTCTAGCAATTTTTTATCTAATAAACCGAAAATCTCTTCACATTCTTCCTTTATCTCTTTGGCCATTTTTTTACTTTCATATATATTAGCCTCCCATACCTTCAGCATGATATCGCCCTTGATCTGTTCAATAACAGTTAATTTAGGAGCTACTGGTACCTCTTCTTTAGCCAGAAATATGACTTCCTTTTGGAAAGTGATCAGGGTTGTTGTAGCCTCTTTTTCTTTGAAAACAATGTTCTCCAATGACTGACTTATGTCTCAAAAATGGTTTTGAATGATATCTACTTTAGAAAACAGGCTTTGTTGTTCTGCCTCTAGCTTCTGGTGCACCTCCATTGTCTGGGCTTGAAACACTGTTAAATCTACCACCTGCCTTTAAGTAGAACTCAATTTATCTTGCAACTGCTTTACTAATTCCTCTTGTTGAATGACCTGTCCTTGACTAGACTGCATCTTCTTATACATCTCATCCAAACTAGACTTGAGCATTTGAATCTTATTTTTGTCGACAGCTCTGGCCTGTTCTAGTCCTTTATTTATTTCATCTCTAATATTTTTCTCTATGTTCTTTATTTGACTTTGCAACTGGGCTATCATTTGATTTTTCTACTGCAGCCTTGATTTCAGATTATCGACTGAGAATAAGTTGGTCGTAGCAAAAGCCCCCAAAGAGCCTGCTACTTCCGTGGCAAAGTCTTCCTCTTCTAGATTTTTTCCATCCACAAGTATCGTGTGCTTCTTTACCATTGTACCTTCTTTCAAGTGCATTTCTTGTTTCACTACAACCTTCCTTTTCTTACTAAAAAAGAAGTCAGAGGAAGGTATTTCTTCAATAGGGATTGGGTCAAGATCACTTACATATATAGCTCTGAGATGGGGAGTCCCAAAACTTGACTGTAAATGAGTTAAGGCTATAATCGCACTGCCTAACTCTGTGAGTTGTGTTCCTTTTGTTGTTTTGGGAGTATTTGCAGGAACAGATGACGATAAAAGAGGAATCATTTGATTTGACTTTAAAGGTGTCTCGACTTTAAATCCTATTTGAAACCCTGGATGTTCTGTCTGCAAAGTTTCTGATCTTTGTCAAGACACTTCAGGATTCTTTGGGTTCTCCTCTGTAGTCCCTTTATCTTGAGATTTCGATTTGAAACCTGGAGGTATTTTTTCTTCTTCTGAAGGAGGGGTTATTGATTCCCCCTGTAGTATCTTCTACAACCCACTTCATCTGTGCTTCTGGAAAGCAAGAAAGTTGGTCTGCAGGTCAGGGGGTAATGCCTGGACTCTTCCTAATATTTCCTCATATGTTGTGGCTCCTTTGAATATGTCATCACAGGGGGAGTCTTCACACTCATACATTTTCATGTTGCAATGAGTTAGATGATTTCCCACAATTTGATATGGGTCGTGCTTTCTAAGTTCAAGATCTACCAGCTTAATGCCTTCTAATGTTGTGGCTTCCACTTTGGAATGGCCAAGATTAAGCAATGAAAACCTCTCAATATGTACAGGAAAAGCTGGCCAGAATTTCTTTTGAACTTATTTTAACTCCGTACCAATGCCTCCCGTTATTATCTAGTATGCCACTTCTCTGCACACCAATTTGTCAGGGAGAAATATAGGGAGAGGATGGGGGGGAATTGAACATCTGAAGACTCTGACATAAGATAAATTCTCTTCGATAAACCAATCTACAACTGTTCTGAGGTTTCCCAAGATTTTCTCTGAAATCTGAGGGGGTGGGTGTCCATACAATATTTGGTGCAAAGGTATCACTACATAGTGACAGATCTCATAAAAGAAATCTCTTGCTTTTTCTTCCCATAGTAGAGAGTGATAGAAATGGATGGGTTCGACACAGGTTGGATTCCAGTTCCAATTCATCAAAGGCAAAGGGGTCATATAACAGATAGCATACATAATATATGCAGACATATAAAAAGACGTGGGTTGTCCCTTTGACTTCGTCGTTTGGTACTTTGCGATCTCCTTGGTTAGGTTATCTGATAAAATCTTACCCCAGTTGGAAGTGTAACCCTCAACTACCTCGTGTATAATTGGAACCCATACCGCGAGGAAATGGGTAGGGCTTTTCCTCCCAAATAATATACATAACATCATTGCTATATAAACCATATATTCATTTAACAATGTTGTGGCATAAACGCCATGGGTATCAGCTCTAAATTTTGTTGGAATTCCCCACCATCCTTTAATTATATCTGGATATGTTTGGTCGAATTTTGTACACTCCTTTCTTTGAAATTGTTCTACGAATTCAACATTATAAATATATTTGGAAACAGGGGATAGCTTGTACATTGCTTGAATATGTTCTGGCTTGAACGAGCCGACGACGACCTTTTGATGGTTCGTGATACTTCTGGTCTGCACATCGGTGTTAATCAAAGCCCAGGTTATCATGTCATTGTATGGCATGAACTTCAGTCGTGTAGCTATTTTATGGAGCTCGGCCTCTGCTATATCTCTGAGTTTATTTTAGTCCTTTCATTTCCAAAATCCTCTGGGCAATTCCTAACTTCATGCTCCAAAATTTCAAAAATTTGCATCCAAGACCGAATCGAATCTACAGCATGTGGCGTGGTGTCAGATATAACATATGAATTCATACTTGAGCTTTCACCGGCGTCATCACTCTTTTTCTGCGTTTTCCTGGGTGTTATGGTACCTGTGATAAGAAGCGAGTAGTTATTACAGAAAAGAAGGCGTAAGCTTTCTCAGACACAACTTGCTAATTTACTGAAAGTGAGAAATAAATTTGAATTAGAAACCTTTATTCGCCTTTAGCCTGCCTTAATTAGACTGTTCTTTCTATGGTCGATAAATTTATTTGCCTTAATGAGGAGAGTATGTCTGGAGATACACGTCTTACACTATAAGATATTTCATTAATCTATAATAAGTGTTGCCAAATATCGGTGATTCGAAACCGAGAATTCGAATGAAATGTCCTTGCAAACTCCCAAAAAGCAAAAATGTGAAAGACTAATTTATATCATTAACCTTTGTTTAGATCTTAAGTTAATCACACTTAAACACTTAATACTTTTGGGACTCTGAGCTTCAGGGTTTTTTGGATGAGATGAGTGATATTTCTTCGATTTAAAAATGCGACTGATTAATCAATATATTAAGTGTGTTTTAAACCTTTAATTAATCACGATTAGAAGGGATTTCGGGACTTCAGATCAAGATTTTGAGTTTTCGCTTGAGTTGAGATTCTCGAAAAACAAAAATGCAAAAAGCTTAAATTACCGTTAAAACGTTTTTAATTATTCTTATTAACTTGGTTTAACTTTATTTAAAATTATTCTTATTAACTTGGTTTAACTTTATTTAAAATTATTCTTCAGTACTTCAGTAGCGGGACTTTGGGGTTGTCGTTATATATCACATTGCATAGATCTCAGATCCCTGAAACCCGAAACTTAAGAAGCTTTTTAACATTTGACTTTCCTTTAAAACCAAGGGCAGCTCCATAATCTGTTCTGACATTTAGACCGTTGGATTGATCGGATGACCCTTTTTCGACGGTGATTAGCGATTGCATTTTGTTCTCCTTTTATTTAAAAAAAACGAAATTTCATTTTAATGTAAGATTCTTTTTAGGAAGATATAAAGTTTGTTTCAACATATTGCATGCATGTTTTTTCTTTTGATATATTGTATCTCAGATAGTAATTGGAATAATCGCATGGTTAACGTATTAGTACTAGGCCTGTGGTAGACGATCACTGTCTGCATGCTAGAGTAAGGGTTATCCTGAGCTCAGCGTTCCCTCCAGTAGTTAAGTTTTTTCCCATTTTGTCACTTACTTGGTTTATATCGACTTCATCTTATATTAGTCCCACTTAAGAAAAAATACAAAAAAGAAGAACGTCCCCACTGAAAGAGAGAGCCTTCACAAGAAAACGTAAAGCCCGTCGATTATTTTGGTCGGATCACGAGATCTGGAGAACCATTCCACTAACAAACATTGCAGAGTCTAATTGGGCCTCTGTGGCGGGCTTGGTTTCTACTGTTGAGTTAAAGGGACTTAGGACCCCTCAACAGAAAGGTAAAGTCATCCTTGGAAGTCAGAAGGCCACAACAAAAAATGTTCTGCCAGTTGAAGATTTAAAGCATGACCTTCTAAGTGCCAACCAGTTGTGTGACCAGGGACACACACTCTTGTTTAACTCCCAGGAATGAAAAATAAGAAAAGAATACATTGGCATATTGGTAGCAACAACAATCAGAACTCCAAACAATGTATACATTCTAAATAAAATTGGAAGAAAAATATGTTTTGTGGGACAAACAAATGAAAGTTAGTTATGGCATAATAGAATGGGACATTTAAGCTTTGAAAACTTAGTAAAGATTAGTACCAACTAGGTAGTCAGAGGCATTCCAAAAATCATCAAGCCCTCAAACCCAATTTGTAAACATTGTCAACATGGGGCAAACAAGAGTGAGATTTAGAACCAAGGAATATTCAACATCAAGACCATCAGAACTCATCCACACTGATCCATGGAAGTTTCCCGGTGCTCTTTCTTCTTCGAACCACTTCGCTTCCCCTTTTTTTGGCCTATGTTTTCCAGGTACTGTGTCTGTATGCATGTCTCATCCACCATCATTGGCTTGAAAAGCATCACCTGCTTTTGTAGATGACTGTGTAAACCGCCCTGATACTTGAGAAGTACATTTGGGTTCTTGGGAGAGATGCCTAGCATGATGACCATCTTTTTGAACTCAATGGTGTACTCATGTACACTCTTCCCTTTCCTCTTGTTGAAGTAGTGCTACCGGATCCATTGGTCTTCTACATACCTAATAGGGTAAAATTGGGACTAAATGAGGGTTTTGAAGTCCTCCCACCTAATTGCTAGTGGATCACCCTCCAGCTTAAGTGCTTTTGTATGGATTTCCCACCAAGTTAAGACATGGCCCTCTAACTTCAATCTAGCAAATGAATTCTT
This sequence comes from Picea glauca, assembly GCA_000966675.3. NCBI lineage: Eukaryota > Viridiplantae > Streptophyta > Pinopsida > Pinales > Pinaceae > Picea > Picea glauca. The sequence goes on from JZKD02S0184710.1 coordinate 754,179, forward strand.
ATGCTCTTCATCTATATAGTGAACACTAAAATAAGCTTCTAATTGTTGCAACCAATGCTTTCGTTTTAATGCATCGATCTCACCTTGATATGGCTTTATGTCCACTTTTACTTCCATCTTGAATAAGGATTGTGAAGGGTTCACAAAACTCGAACTCTACTGCTCTTTTTTGGATTCTTTCCACGACTCCTTTTCTTCCTGATCTTATGATTTCCCCTTTGATCTTTTCTCTAAGTTAGAGTTTCCATCATATCCAAACGGTTCGAGCTTGCTTGTTAGAGCCTCCATGAGGAGGTTCATATTGCCACTGATGTCGACAACTTGTGCTTCCAACCACTCAAATATTTCTTCTGCTGGATCTCGAGGGTTATTATGAATAGACTTGTCCGCCATGGTTAGGGTTTATGTGACTTCTCCTTAAGTCAATTCTTGGATCCTGCAACTTCCCACAAATACCGAAAACAAAAATAGCTCTAATACCAATATGATATGTAAACTGTCATGGATATTCCACAGGAACAGTTCGTCACAACAAAACTAATAAAATACTGAAATCTACACTATGAAGGTTATTTTCCTTTATATTTCCAGAATATTTAGTTACTGATAAAATAGATAAAATGCAAAAAATAGAGAATAGTAAAACACATTCACACCATCCACAAATAAATGCAAGATATGACTTGGGAAATCCAATACGGGGCAAAACCCATCTAGAAGGTGGGGTTGTTTTGCTCTCTTTTCTCTGGTAAATAAATGATGCAAGTACAAAGAAAGAGGCACTCTCTATGGAGATGCCTTTGAACTATGGCCTGTATGGCTTCTTCAGAATCTCTCCCCCTCTGTTATGCTCACAAAATACCACTCTTAGATGTTATGCTCAACTATGGAACAAGATACAATGCAAAAGAATGGAACCCCTTCTCCTCCTAGTGGCCCAATTTTTAACATAGCCCGATAGCCATCTAGGGATAGGTTTTTGACTTCCTTAACCTTCAATTGTGATAAGGTTTTGGACCTTCTAGAATGTTCTTAGAAAATCCACTACACAACTAGCCCCACATGTCTAAGTAATGGAGGTTGATGTGGCATCCACTCACGCCATGGTGATCAATATGGTAGGTCAACTTGTGGGAGGCATAACTTTCTCATACGAACTCTGATTGACGAATGATCTGTCGTTGGAAAGCTATCAATGTGTAAAATTTAGAATCTTCCTCCATAGTAAGGTTTGGACAAAAAAAAAGGGGTCGTTTGACACCTCAAAATGCCTTCAAAATATTTTTGACTATTTTTTGGACCCAAATTTCCAAATTTGGACTAGTTGCTGAAATGGCTATGCACATTGATTCCTCCAATTTTTCCACCCAAAAAGTAGTGAGATATATGATAAATAATATAATGATCCAATCCAGATCAATCTATATTGGTATTTTCTTCCAATCCAAGGGTCGAGGCCAAGTTAGACCTTATCTCCCTTCCCAACCCTCCAAATTAGCTAATTCCCAATTAAAGGGAAAGCAATGATGGTGGCTTTCCAGATAATAGAAGAGGACTAGACTTCTTCGTTTGGGGATCAGATCCAATTATCGATAGAAAAGAGGGTCGAGGTACTTGTCGTTTATGACTTGTACCCGATAACCTTTTCCTTGGATAAGCCTCCAAACATTCTTGGCTGCCAAGGATTTTGAGAAAAGAAACATATTTTTCAGACCCTAGCCCCCTTGGCTCTTAGGAATGGCCAGGTTTCTCCATGAGACCAATGTTATTTCTTTCTTCTCCTAGTTTTCTATTCAAATAAATTGGTAACAAAGATGAATTTTTTTTGTCCAGGATTCCTTTACGTATCCAAGCTAGAGACATGTAATAAACTGAGATGGCCTCAAGGACATATTTTACAAGAACTAGCTATCCACCACGAGATAGCCATATGTTGCACCAAGTGTTCAATTTTCTTTCAATCTTGGTTATGAGGCATTGCTAGTCTCCCTTTAGATATATGTTAGCCTTTAAATGAAAACCCAAATACTTAAGACATGCCTCAAAGGCCGAGGTCATGAAAGGGAAAATTCTATATAAGTAGTGCTTCTTAGGTTCAAAGAAACCCTAGCTAATAACCAAAGACTTGGAAGAATTTATCTACCCGTCGATAAGAAAAGCAGGTCTAATATTTCTTTGATTTTATCCACCATGCAATTGGAACCATCACAGAATATTAGGATGTCATCGACATAAAGTAAGTGTGAAATAGAGCGAATTTCCAATGAGAATACCTTTAAAAGAGCCATTTGTTGTAGTTTACTTGATAGCCTTGCTCAAGCCTTCTGCTACAAGAAGTAAGAGCAAGGGGGATAGAGGACATCCTTGATGAATGCCTCTTTCAGAGTTGAAGAATGGTGAAACTGATCCATTGATTAAAACTATGAAGGTTGTGAAGCAAATGCAGGCCATTACCCAAGCCACAAAGTGTACGCTAAATCCTAGATAGACAAGAACGAGTCGAAGGAAGAGCCAACTGACTCCGTCAAGGGCCTTGGATAGGTCTACTTTGGTTATCATGGCCTTCAATTTTTGTGTTTTCACCAAGTATATCCCTTTATGAGTAACACCAATCGTCTCGTTAATTTGGCATCCTTCAAGGAATCCAAAATGCTCTGAAGAGACCTATTTAGAGAGGGTTTATTTGAGTTTGCAAGAGATGATTTTTGAAATGATCTTATAGATGTTGTTTCAGAGTGATATTGGATGGAAATTATCAAATTTGGCGGGGTTGTCCATATTTGGAATAAGCATAATGAATGTGGTGTTGAAGGCATCTAGGACTTTCCTAGAGAGTCTAGTTGCTTCCACTACCCTGTGAAGATGCCCCTATGTGAAATCATAACAACTGAGGAAAAATTCAATGGGTAATCCATCTAGAACAAGGCTCTTATATTTCTAGAAGATGTGAAGGATTTTGTGTAGTCCCTCTTTCTCTACTTCTACCATGAGAAATTGGTTAGCTTTTGGGTCTACAAATCTGGGAAAGAAGCCAAATATTCTAAGAATGGCATCGATGGTGGCTATGTCATTCTCTTGAATATATTTTGGAAATGGGAGACCCCTTTAGAAGCAATATCATTAAAATTATCAACATATGACTCATCCCCTCTGTCTATTTTTTAGATAAAGTTGATGTTTTTCCTACAATTTGCATAACAATTGACAAATTTCATGTTTTCATCTCCAGCCTCAAGCCAAATTGCCTTGCTTGTAAGGTGTTGCTCCTTTTCTTTATCCATAAGAAACAAACTTCTTTTGTTTTCCAGTTGATAGAGCTCCTCCTTATGGACATTTGTRAGGAATCTRAATCCTTCCATTGGGAGTTTGAAGGTAATGGCTTCTTCTACTCCCCATAAGAGCMTCTCATTTTTTTCCCATTTATCTTTAGACCATCGGATCACCAAATGCTTAGCCATATGTCTATTTGAGTGAAACTAGATGGCTATAGATCCCTGAAGTGTGTTATTGAAGGGGACCTTAACATTCTTGAGAATTTGGATGAAGTCTTCGTCCTTTCACCTATTGCCTTGCTTGTAAGGTGTTGCTCCTTTTCTTTATCCATAAGAAACTTTCTTCTTTTGTTTTCCAGTTGATAGAGCTCCTCCTTATGGACATTTGTAAGGAATCCAAATCCTTCAATTAGGAGTTTGAAGGTAATGGCTTCTTCTACTCCCCATAAGAGCCTCTCATTTTTTTCCCATTTATCTTTAGACCATCGGATCACGAAATGCTTAGCCATATGTCTATTTGAGTGAAACTAGATGGCTATAGATCCCTGAAGTGTGTTATTGAAGGGGACCCTAACATTCTTGAGAATTTGGATGAAGTCTTCGTCCTTTCGCCATTATGGGTTTAACTTGAACGGACTAGGGGGTTTCCCTATAACAAGGGCCACTTGCAGCAAGATCGGGTTGTGGTAGAAGTCCCCTCTTGTTGATATACCCATTGCCTAATTTTGAGTGAGTCTTCCAATACATCTTCATATACCAAGAAGCAATCGAGTTGTTTTTCTATTTGAGCCTCCCCTGTCCTTTTATTTGTCCAAGTGGGTGTAAGCTTGGCGAGCCCAATGTTGAGTAGGCCAATTTGCTCCAGTATTTTGATTAAAAAATATGATAGATCTTCTAGTTGGGTCGTTGCCCCCCATATCTCATAAGTGGCAAGAGTATAATTCAAATCTAGGTAAAATTCAAATCCCCTCCTAGAATTACCATCCCTTTATGAATCCATAACTTGATAAAAGACACTCCCAATAATCCTAACGATTTGAATAGGGCCCATAGATATTTAGGTGGTTGAATTATTTTCCCAGATCAAGAGAAATAAGGGAGACAACTAGCCCTGAATCAAAAGCCCATGGACTAGAGAGGGAAAAAGGTGCTTGTCTTCCAACCTATAACAAGCCCTCTCGAATGACCTAAGGCATCCACATAATCAAACTCCCATCCTTTGATAACCTTTGAGAGGTCTTGGCCAAGTTTGCCCCTATCTGTCATGATTTCTTGCAAGAGAATGACAACTAGATTATGAGTGTTAATTAACCTCATAAGGGGCAATCTCTTGGATTGATTGGCTAGCCCTTTGCAGTTCAAGGAGAGGAAGATCATTTTGAAACTACCTTAGGGGAGGTTGCTCTAAGGGCCTCGAGTAAAGATTGCTTTCTACCACATTTAACCTTCGAGTTGGCTTGCTTCTTGTCAATGGATAAATACGATTTTTTGCCTCTTCGTCCAATTTTATAGATTTTTTCTTCTAGGTGTCTAAGGCCTCCTTCAAAAGATTCATCACAAACCCAAAAACCCTTGTTCTAAGGTCTCAAGTTAGATTTTGGGCCCTTAGATGATGGAGAGTCTTCATTGGGTTCCTTAACAGGTAGGTCAGTCGAGGGGGGTAGGGGATGAGGTCGAAAGGTTTCATAATTCATAATTGTTAGGATTCTCCCAGGTCGTCCAAGTGGATGAGCTAAGAAGGACGAGGCTTTGAAAACCCTGATAGACTAGAGAGAAAGGGCGTTGTCTAATTGTTCTATGTTTTGGCCCTTTTTGTCGGAATCCAATGACATAAATCTGCACGGAATCACAATTTTCTATTGTTTAAATTACATTTATAAATCCAGAAATGGATTCAACATGCTAGAAAACCTGTGGAAATCTCAAATTATACAAAAATAGCCACTCAAATCTACAAATCCAACAATTTCTTGTCATATTTCAAGCAAAATTGAACATAAAATATTGTCGAAAAAGGACCAAAACATAGAACAATTAGACTACATCGAGAGAAAGTCTTCAGGGATAATTATGGTTGCATTCTCTAAATTTACTTCCTAGGATCCAAACTGTAATGAATAGAGCAATCTATAAGAGAAAAGGGGGGAGAGAGAGTCTTACTCGAAGAAGATGAGCTCGCTTTTTCAAGTTGAGGGGGAAGCTCCTTGGGATAGGCCTATTGTTCCACCACTGACCTTTTTGTTGGAAAGTTCGGTACTAGTGGGTCAAATTTCAGGGAGACATGTAAGGATGTCGAAGGAGCGTTTTCTAATGACAAAGGGGAGCTAAATCTCTGACAAGTAGATAAGGTTTTTGAACCCATTGTTTTATGGATAAATGAAGAGTACAATCCTTAACCAAGTGGCCATACACGTGAACCACTTACATTTGAATGAAAGTGCTTCATAATCAAGATCCTAGTGAAATAATGCATGTCCTTTTATTATAATGATCGACTCTACTAAACCTTTGGATAGGTCAAGGCCCACAAGTACTCTCGCCAACCACATATACCTAGATTCCCATCAGGAATTATCAACATCAAAGTAAAGTCCCAGAGTGTTGCAACTTTCTTTAAATACATCCTTGAAACAAAGCATCAATAATAGACCTGGAATTCTAATCTACACAAGAGTGTAATCAATTTGAGTCGAATGCACATCAAAATCCAAATGCCATTTTTTCAAGAATAGGGATTGAGATCCCCATTTCCAATATCTTTGAAGGGTTTCATCTGCATCTTCAAGAGTCCTGAAGGACCAAGCTATCCATCCTTTTTACAAGAGCCACGCTTCTCAAAAAGTAACCCAGAAGAGTGTCAAAATTCTCCTCAATCTAGTTTTTGAAGGTCATTCCCATTTTACGATTAGGGAACCTTCAACCAAGGAGGATTTTCAAAGTCCATAAATTTTTTAACCTTACACTATCCCCCAACAACACGTTGATTACCTCATATTTTTGCTTGACATATTTCCTCCTTTTGCGAGGATTCCCTAGTCCTCTTGATCCTAGGCTACCAATTGCAAGGGCTTTGGTATTAGGTGAGGTGAGACTGCTCATTAAGTCGTCTGTTAGTTTTTCCCTGATGAAGCCGAAACCTTGGTAGCCTTGAATGTTGCCTTTAGAGAAGTGTGAGCTAAAACCTCCTACCATCAAATCAAAGGGAATTTCACCTTCGGTGGGTGCGTTGATGGGATTGATCTTGTGAGATGGGATTAAATTCCCTTCCTTCTCCAAGGATATAACTCGATCTACCTCGTTTGGGTGGTGATCCATTATGGCCATGCGAGGGATTTCCTCAC